>ML806431.1:344484-362406 GCA_009831015.1 Picea engelmannii
TGCATGTAATGCATCAACCCAAAAAATGGGAAGACTACCTGCCATTGGTAGAATTTGCCTACAACAATGGCTACCAAGCATCCTTAAAGATGAGTCCCTTCGAGGTCCTCTATGGTAGGCCGTGTAATACTCCAGTCAGTTGGAGTAACCCTGTAAACAGGATTTCTATTGGACCCAATATGTTGAAAGAAATGGAACAACAAGTGACTCAGATAAAACAAAATCTGAAGGTCGCTCAGAACTGACAGAAAAGTTATGCTGATCAAAAGAGAACTCCAAGAGAGTTCAAAATGGGAGACCATGTATATCTCAGAATTAATCCCAGAAGGAGTTCCCTGAGCATGGGAGCTTGTGCCAAGTTGGCACCCCGGTATTGTGGACCCTTTGAGGTTCTAGAAAGAGTGGGACCTGTAGCCTATCGGCTAGCACTTCCTCCCACTGTAAAAGCACATTATGTTTTTCATGTTTCATTATTGAAGAAATATGTACATGATGCTAATCATATAATTTACTGGTCTATGATCTAGGTGGAACTGGAGGGAGAATTTCTACCAGAACCCCAATACATACTGGATAGAAAGGAAACCCCGCTTTGGAACTAAACCATTGCATAGGTCAAGGTGCAGTGGAAACATTTTGGCCCAGATGAGGCTACATGGGAAATGGAGGATGCCATGAGACAGGCATATCCGAGTTTGTTTACTTCTATACATGCAATTCATGTTAGTAAATAATAACATCAAGGACGATGTTCCTTTTAAGGGGGAGGGAACTATAACACCCTGTTTCCCCCAGTTTGTAAAAATAACTGGACTGGTCGAGAACTATGGCAAACTCATAAATGTGAATATGTGATGTAAATGGACCTTGAGGAAAAGGTCAATAAATGTGAATAACATTATGAATTTTATTGCAGGACTGGTGAGAGGGGATGTACAAAAAAAGAGACCACGATGGCAGTGGAAGGCACCTGGAAAGGTGGCGTTAACTTCCACTGAGAATTAATACCATATTTGGACTCCACTGGACCGGAGAACCAAAAACGGCTCGCTGGCCCCGAATTAAATGTCTTGCAGGCTGGTAGGTAGATGGCTTAATGAGGGATGGGGAGGTGAACCGCCTATCCATAGAGCCATCATGACTGACCAGCGCAAGGGAAATCATTTTGCACGCAACCTCACAAGAGGATAAGGCGTGGGGTGGAAGCGATTGGGGGGTAGACGTGAGGGGAGAACTCTGGAATTACACAGAGTGAGTGATAGCAGAGAGGAAGGATTGCAACCTTCGCTCTTGGTCACTGGAAAATGGAGACGCAGTCTCATAGCATCGTGGTCTCAGCTCAGGGGTGGCTAGTGGTAAATCCGCTGGGAGTCGCTAAGCCTACGGTTGGGTGGAAACGAGCACCCCTCTCAGCAGTTGCAATCACTTTTGGTGTTATTTCTGATAAGTGTTTTACATATTGCATCCTGAAATTCATATGCTGACATATATACTCATAAACTGTGAAATTGTGAATGATTACAGTATAAGAATGTCTGTGCAGTGTTTTGATAAGAAATGGTAGATATATGCTTATAACAGAAAAACCACGCATGGCTTATGTTGATAAATGAATTTAATTATGCATAAGTTGAACCAAGTCAAAATTCTAGTCCGTTCTCAGGAATTTGTTTCCCCTTATCTGTCTCTAGGAATGCCCCGAAATAGATCTCTTCATAGAGATTCCCTCCTTGGAAAGGTTTACCAAGAACCTGGAAAAAGGACTTGAATGTGCAAGTCTTAACAACCCTGTATGAGGAGGAATGACCCTCTTAAAATCCTAAAGTAGCAGTGTAGGGATAAGTATCGATTGACGGATGAGATCCCATCGGAAGATCCATGGTCATTCACGACAGTTAGATTGACGAAAGAAATGGGGGCATTACGTACCTTGCCCCTTTTCCTCTATCTTCGTGAATAGCAAGGAAATCGGGATCGTAGATCCCCAAGTTCCATGAGAACATTTGGACTGTTGATTTTTCCACGTCCAGGAAGTAGTGGGAGAGTGCGTGACGTGGGACAGATCTGAGCCATCAGATCTTAGCTAGAAAAACCGGACAACCGTTGGATCTGTTAAGAGATGCATGAGGGTTAAGCCCTCGTGAACAAGGGAGAAAGTCCCGAGAGAGGAGTCGGTATTGGGGATTTGGAATTCAGGATTCTGGGAGTCCTGATGACAAGGGGTCGAGACACTCCATGGTGAAAGTCCTGATATAGATCTAGATCATCCATCCGTGAAGGACACGTGGCGGAGATCGAGAGTCCATCGATATTTCGGATACCGGGGATTCGAGTTGACAAAGGATTTGCGTCACTGGGATTCGCAAGTTGTGAAATCTCGAAACAACGAGGACTGTTCATCTGAGGGAGGACACGTGGATGATAATTCCTTGACCCCTCTCCGCCTTTGCAAGAAATGCACAAACAAGATCCCTTCAAAGGATCCCAGGGTCTGTAATGAACGTTTGATTTAAGAAAGAGACGCAGGCATTAATTCCATGACCCCTTCTTTTTCCCTTGCAA
Organism: Picea engelmannii; assembly: GCA_009831015.1. Taxonomy (NCBI): domain Eukaryota; kingdom Viridiplantae; phylum Streptophyta; class Pinopsida; order Pinales; family Pinaceae; genus Picea; species Picea engelmannii. The sequence continues at coordinate 347,047 of ML806431.1, forward strand.
GAGATGAAGGAATCGGGACAAGAGACCCCATGGTCCATGGAAGTGCTTGGAACGTTCATCTATAGAGAACACGTGGCCTCTGGTAAGTGCTTCGGTGTTTCGGCACCTGGAAAACAAAAGGGAAAAGAACCCTTGTCTTCGCGAGTCGTGAAATTCCGATCACCGAAGCCTCGAAATGGCGTGAGGTGTGATTAATATTGAGAAAAGACGAGATTTGATCGTGACCGTTGATCATCCCAAAAATACCATGACCGTCGATCTTGGTTGAGGGTCGTCGCCGTCCATCGAAGGGACACGTGGCTGCTGGTCGACGTTTCAGCGTTTCGGCATCCGGGGAACCAAAATGCAGGAAATCTTTCCTTCACGAGTCACAAAATCCTGATACCTGAAATCCCATGGACCGTTGGATCCACGCTCCTAAGAGATGTCGATCTCTTACATGACTTTCCATATTGGAATTCATATATTTGAATGATGAAGAGTCTTGGAGTCGTTTCATTTCAAACTCCCGAGTACCGAAACCCCGAAAGTATCCATACCATTGGATCAGGGGAGGCTTACGGCCGTCGATCTCCATTTGGAGGGAAACTTTGGAGACCTCAGAAGTTTCGGGGATTTGAATGGGGAAAGGTAGAAGCATGTATTATGATTCCCCGAATCGCAAAAAGCCGATAATCTCTTGGCTAGCTTAAGCACATGGACACCGTATAGGGTCACATAGATAAGACCCCAAGATAGAAACTTGCCCCTCACTAGCCCCATCGGGGTTTGGAGTTTCGCTATTTCAAGCTTCAGGGTTTACAGAGTCGAGTGACTCGACGTTCCGGTAGCACTGACTTGAGAAGTGTGAAAAGACGTCGTGTTTATTTGGCCCATAACTACAATTATATGGAGGTGGAAAAAGGAAAGAGCTATCCTGCGCTAAGCCCCGTAGGACTTCATGGATTCTGATTGTTGAGAAATCAACGCAAATTTTTTATTTGCGTAGTGGGTATGTGACATCTTCATCTTCTCATTTCCCTTCTTGTATTGTGGCTTGGATATATTGTCCTGAGGGCAACCATCTTGACTTGGTCCCTTGCTGTGTGGGTTGGGGTTTCCTTTTCTCTGCTTCGGCTATGATGGGTTTGCAGATCCAAACTCTTGTCATTTCTACTTAAATTTCTGCTCGATCTTGACAGAGTATCTATAAACTGTGCCCAATGAGGTGATGTCTAGGAAATCCATTTCTGTTTGAATGTATCTATGAAAAAAACCGCGGTATTTGAGCACTAGGTGATGCTCAAAATATTTGATACCCAGTTTGGTGCGTAGGGTATGGAAAATATTGGTGAAGTCTGGTACTGTCTGGTCCCTTTCTTGATGTAGGGTGGTCCATCTGGTGTACTAGTCCTCATAGCTTCCAACATGGTAGTATTGTTATTTAATGGCATCTCAGAAGGAATCCCATGTAGGGGCCACCACAAAAATTACATATTCCTCCACGACCCTTTACTCAGAGTAAGTATCCCACGAGTCTTTAACATGGGGAATGACCTTGAGGAATGCAAAAGTGATATTTTCCCTATCAGAAAAATTGTGGACCGAAAAATATTCTTCGAGCAGATTCAACCATTTATCTACAACATCCACATCTATTAGTCCTTCAAATAATGGAATATCAAAATTTACCTGTACCTTGAAAGGGGTTACATGGCCTCCTGATGAAGATGCTTCTCCTGTGGGAAACTGTCAAAGGATCTATACGAAGTTGTCCATCATTTTGTTCCTTTGTCACGTGAGGGCTTCCTCGAGCAACATTTTAATAGGATCTCTTGCTCCAGCATCTTTATTTTTGTATCCCATGGGTTTCTTTCGGGATCAGCGTGACCAATCTGGTAATGGATTGATTGGTTCAAGTCCCAACTGCTTGTACCCAGGCCTTGTTGGGGACATGCACGGAGAAAAATAAATGAAGAGCAGACCGCTCTGATACCACTGATCCATATTTAGGAGCGGAACGAACTGATTAGCCGTCTAAATAAAATAAACAAAGATATAGGATTAATAACACAAATATCCAGTGAACAATATCTTTTATTAAATAATGAGATAGGCTGAAACTGTAAAATTGCAGAACTGACATTTGCTTGAATGGTGGTAGCTATCTCTGAGAAGAGATGTGACAGCTATGTGCATCTGTCTGAGAAGAATGGATTACAATGAGGCTCCAGAGGCCCTTTTCATATTACTCATGAATTCCAAGACCCTAGACATCATAAAATCTAACCCTAGAAGTTGAAACACCAAAATTCATGTGGGCCCTATGGGTAATTTGGTGTAATTTGGAACCACAACTTCCTAGGGTCATAACTTTTGCATACGACCTCCGTTTTAGGTGCATGATAGCCCGTTGGAAAGGTATTTCAAAGAAATACACATTTCATCTGTAGAATCTGAATCAATCTATAGTCTGATTGTGGTGAGGAAAAAAAACAACGTTTAGGGGCCCAAAATAGCCCTGGAAGTATAGAAAGCTGTGTTGACATGAAAACATACAAAATAAGCCAGTTGGATTAGGCGAGAGGCCACCCATATCCACCTGGAGAATGTGTGAGGCTTTAGACAACCCCAGAAGTGTAGAACTCACAATTATAAAGCAGTACAAAAAGACGTGTTGAATAAAAAACAAATAGGAGGAGCCAATTGGAATAGGTGGGTGGCCACCAATATCCACCTGGATCAATCCTCCCCCCTTAGGAAGAAATGGTCTCCATTGCGTTGAGTTCCCCCATCATGTGAGGAAAATTCTGCTGGATTTGGGCCCGGGTGAGCCACTTTCCTTGGTGTAGGAGTTGCCCTGCCTTGATAACCCGATAAATTTGGAGCCGCTGCTAGGGACTGCCCTTGACCTATGTGTCCACTATATGATCGGTGGATGCTTGTTCCATGTAGTTAGGGTTGAGCTCTGATGGTGTTATTTGTTCGATGATCTCATAGGTGTCCAATAATGTTGGAAAATATGGCTGAAGGAGGTCCACATTGAATACTGGATGAAGACAAAGGATGGGTGGAGTGTTGAGCTCAAAATCATTACTACCCATAGCCTTGGTGATAGTGTAAGGCCCATAATGAAGGGGTCGAAGCTTTTGATGGGGCCCACTGAGACTCTCCTTTTGAAAATGTCACCAGAATTTGTCGCCAACCTAAAATTGGTGTGGTACCCTTAATTTATCATGGCGTTTCTTGTACTTAGCATTGGATTTCTGCAAAATCTCCTAGACCTATTGGTGGATGTGACAAATTTACTGAATGAATCTGGTGGCTTTGTTGATCGCAGACTGATTAGGGGAAGATTATGTCTATGCGGTGGCAAGAGGAAGTGCAACATCAATGGGTCCCAAGGGTTGGAATCCCAGACCCACCTGAAATGGGCTATGGCTAGTGGAACTATGGAGAGACATGTTGTAACTGTGTTGGACATATAGGAGACTCTTGTCCCATGTACGAGGATGGTTAGAATTTTACATGCGTAGGATGTGCACAATCATCCAATTGATGACCTTGGTTTGGCCATCAGTTTGGGGGTGGAAATAAGTGGATTTTGTGAGCTTGGTGTCCGACAGAGACCAGAGACTCGACCAAAAGGTGCTGACAAACTTGTTGTCTCAGTCGGAGATGATGGTTTGTGGTATACCAAAGTGAACCCAAAATCATTCAAAGAAGATCTTGGCAGTATCGGTCGTTGTGAAATTCTTTTTACAAGATGTGAGTATGGCCATCTTTGAAACCTGATCAACGACCGCAAACACATAGTCATTTCCATTCTTGGTGGATGGAAAACCAGACATGTAATCCATGGAGATGGATTCCTACAAATTATCGGGAATAGGAAGAGGGGTGTATAAGCCTTGCTTCCTTATGCCCAACTTGGAAATGGCACAGGCAGTGCAATATCTAAGATACTTGTTGACGTCCTGTCGAAGTTTTGGCCAATAAAAATGTTTCTGAAGAACGACCATAGTTTTATCTATGCCAAAATGTCCTGCCAACTTATTGTAGTGGGCTTCCCAAATCATCTTTGCACACTCGCTTGTAGGAACATAGAGATGGCCCAGGTGGCATAAGAGTACGTCCTGAATGTGAAAATTAGTGACAGTGGCTCCTGGACCCAAGAGCTGTTATGTGGTGGTGAAGTCCAGATCTTGCTGGTAAAGTTAGGGCCACTCAGATGTTTCATTTCCATAGGAATGGAGCACAGTGGTAAGTGAAACCACAGGAGACTGACTAAGGAAGTCAATGACACGATTGGAGATACATGTCTTATACTAGATGTTGAGATGGAAATTCTGCAGGTAGGTGGACCACTTCTGATGGCAGTCGTCTATATGAACTGCATAGGCTTGTGATCAATGTGTATGATCGTCTCTTTCCCCAGAATGTAATGTTTCCATTGACAACAGGCTTGTACAATGGAATACATTTCCTTGTCATAGGTGGGGTATTTCCAGACAATATCAGAGAGTGTCTCACTGTGGTATGCCACCAGATGCCCATGCTGAGTGAAACTGCACCCACAACAAAGTCAAATGCATTAGTTTCAATATCAAATGGTTGTTTTAGATCGAGCAAGGAGAGAATTATAGATGAGCACAAACGATGTTTCATATCTTCAAATGTTCATTGCTACTCCTTCCCCCACACGAACTTGGCCCTACCACCACCCTTGGTCACCTGGTTGAGGGCCCATGCAATATTGGAGAATCCCAACACGAACCGTCGGTAAAAATTGGCTAGTCCCAAGAAGCTCTGAAGCTAGGTCAGTGTGGTCGAGTTTGTCCAGTCACAAAAGACTTGGATCTTAGCTGGGTCAATATGTACCCCATGCTCATCAATAATGTAGCCCAGGTATTGGACCCTGTTCATGCCAAAAGAACATTTTTCCAAGTTGGCATAAATCTTGTGCTGTCGCAGAGTGCTCAAAACCCACTGAATATGCCACATGTTCTCCTCCCACGTTCTTTTGAAGATGAGGAGGTCATCCAAATATAATACTACAAAGGAGTTGGTGAAGGGTCTCAATAAATCGTCCATAAACTACATGAAAGTGGTTGGTGCATTTGTGAGGCCAAAGGGCATGACTAGCCATTCATAGAGACCTTCCTTAGACTTGAAGGTTGTCTTCCAGACATCAGTTGGTTCGATGGGAACCTGGTGGTAGCCATACTTCATGTCAATCTTGCTGAAGAAATTTCCCCCCTTGAGTTGGTCAAGAAGGTCATCAATCCTTGGAATGGGGCAGAGGTTCCGGATTGTGATTTTGTTTAAGGCTCTGTAATCAATGCATAGTCGCCAAGTCATGTCCTTCCTCTGCACCAGTACAATCGGGCTTCCACAAGGGGAGGAGCTTGGTTGGATGCACCCCTTTTGAATAATCTCTTGGTTATGATGGATGATTTCGTCATTCTCCATTAGCGTGCACCGATAGTCTGTTCCATTAGGTAGAGGTGCATCGGGGGTCAGATCAATTGGATGCTTGACTTGGAAATGTGTTGGTACCCTTGTAGGTGAGATGAAGATGTCTCTGTATTCTTTCATGATACCGTACACTTGCTTCTGCTACAAAGGGAGGTGTTGTGTAGAGGCCACATATGTGGTGGCGATGTTATTCTTACTGTGAGCACGGATCACAAAGAAGCTGAGCTTCCCGATCTATGAAATGACCTTACTGCATTTCTTAGCAGAGATTAAATAAATAACAGTAGGTGGTGCCACCTCTGGAATCCTGTACAATTGTCTACCCAAAGTAATAATAACACTGCAGGGTATATAGTCATACACATCATGATGCTTCCACAAATATGGTTTTCCTAAAAGAAAATCACAAACTTCAAGGGGAGAAATATCACACAGTACCTCATCTTTGAAAATCTTGATGCCGTATGGAAGACGACATTGTTGGATAACCCATAGATTTCTTCCTTGACGAAGCCAACTAATGGTGTAGGGTTGCAGGTGAAGTGTTGTTGGCAGGTTCAACTACTTGACGACCTCTACTAAAATCAGGTTCTTTTGACTACTGTTGTAGACAATGAAATGAATCATATCCCCCTTAACCCACATCTGCGAGTGAAAGAGGCGTTCCCCTTCCTATGCTTCTTCTGGTTCACTTGGCCAGAATTTTGTGGTAGAGACCATGGAACTGGGTTCAACATAGATAATCTTCTTCCCTCCTTCAAGATTTGAATTGGAATCATAATCGACCTTTGACTCAGATGCCTTTAGCTGGGCCATGAGGGACTTCTTGGAGAGACATTCGTCGGTGTTGTTCCAAGGACTTTTATGGTACTCACACCATTTTCTAGTGTCCTTCATATTCTCGTTGCCCTTCTTGTATTGCATCTTGGACGGATTGTCTTGAGGGTGACCATATTGACTTGGTCCCTTTCTATGTGGGTTGGGGTTTCCTTTTCCCTTCTTCAGCTGTGATGGGTTTGCAGATCCAAACTCTCACCGTTTCTGCTTAAATTTCTGCTAAATCTTGACAGGGTACCTATAAGTTGTTCCCAATGAGGCGATGTCCAGGAAATCCATTTATGTTTGAATGTATCTATGCAAACAACCAAGGTATTTGAGCACCAGATGACACTCATAATATTTGATACCCAATTTGGTGCATAGGGTATGGAAACTATTGGTCAAGTCTGGTACTGTTTGGTCCCTTTATTGACGTAGGGTGGTCCATCTAGTGTACTGGTCCTCGTAGCTTCCAACATGGTAGTACTGTTCTTTAATGGTGTCCCGGAAGGAATCCCATGTAGGGGCCACCAAAATGTTTTTAGATTCCTCCATGAACCTTTTCTCAGAGTAAGTATCCCACCGGTCTTTATTATGGGGAACAACCTTGAGGAGTACAAATGTGATCTTTTCCCTATCGGAAAAATTATGGACTGAAAAATATCCTTCGAGTGGATTGAACCATTTATCTACAAGATCTGCATTTATCATTCCTTCAAATAATGGAATATCAAAATTTACCTGTACCCTGAAGGGGGTTGCATGGTCGCCTAATGAATATGCTTCTCCCATGGGAAACTGTCAAAGGATCTGCGTGGAGTTTTCCATCATTTTGTTCCTTTGTTGCATGAGGGCTTCCTCGATCAAAATTTTAATAGGATATCCTACTCCATAATATTTATTTTCATCTCCCGTGGGTTGATGTCGGGCTCGGTGCGACCGATCTGGCAATGGATCGATTGGTTCAAGTTCCAACTTCTTATATCCAGACCTTGTCGGGGACATACACGAAGAAAAATAAATGAAGAGTAGACTGCTTTGATACCACTGATCTAGATTTAGGAGCGGAAGAAATTGATTAACAGACTGAATACAATAAACACAGATATAGGAAGAATAACACAAATATCCAGTGAACAATATCTTCTATTAAATAATGAAATAGGCTGAAACTGTAAAACTGTAGAACTCAAACTTGTTCGAATGGTGGTAGCATCTCTGAGAAGATATGTGGATGTTATGCGTATCCATCTGAGCAGAATGGATTACAATGAGGCTCCATAGGCCCTTTTCATATTACTCATGAATGCCAAAACCCTAGACATAAAAAAACTAACCCTAGAAGGTGAAACCCCAAAATTCATGTGGGCCCTATGGGTAAGTTGGTGTAATTTGGTAACTCAACTTCCTAGGGTCATAACGTTTGCATACGACCTCCATTTTAGGTGTGTGATAGCCCATTGGAAAGGTCTTTCAGAGAGCTACACATTTCTCAAACACTAAATATGTCTACAGTCTAACTATCATGATTAAAAAAAAATGTTTAGGGGCCCAAAAAAGCCCTGGAAGTACAACAAGATGTGCTGACATGAAAACATACAAAATAAGACAATTGGATTAGGTGAGAGGCCACCCATATCCACCTGGAGAATGTGTGAGGCTTCAGACAACCCTAAAAGTGTAGAATTCACAATTATAAAGCAGTATAGAAAGACATGTTGAATAAAAAATGAACACAAGGAGCCAATTGGAATAGGTGGGTGGCCACCAATATGCACCTGGATCAATCCTCCCCCCTTAGGAAGAAATGGTCTCCATTGCATTGAGTTCCCCCATCAGGTGAGGAAACTTCTGCTGGATTTGGACCTGGGTGAGCCACTTGCCTTGGTGTAGGAGTTTACCTGCCTTGACAACCTGATAAAGTTTGATCCACTACTGGTGAGTGCCCTTGACCCGTGTGTCCACTATTTGATCGGTGGATGATTGTTCCATGCAGTCAGGGTTGAGCTCTGTTGGTGTCAATTGTTTGACGATCTTAGAGGTGTCCAATAATGGTGGAAAATATGGCCGGAGGAGGTCCACATTGAATAATGGATGTAGGCCAAGGAAAGGTGGAGTGTTAAGATCAAAAGCATTGCTACCCACAACCTTGGTGATAGTGTAAGGCCCATAACAAAGGGGGAAAAGCTTTCGATGGGGCCTGGTGAGACGCTCCTTCTGCAAATGTAACCTAACTTTGTTGCCAACTTGAAACTGGTGTGGTACCCTATGTTTATCATGGCACTACTTGTACTTAGCATTGGATTTCTGCAAAATCTTCTAGAACTCTTGGCGGATGTGCTGAATCTGCTCAATGAAATTGGTGGCTTTTTTTATCGCAGAATGATCAGGGGAAGAGTCTGTCTATGCGGTGGCAAGAGGAAGTGAAATATCAATGGGTCCTAAGGGTTGGAATCTCAGACCCACCTAAAATGAGCTATGGCGAGTGGAACTATGGAGAGCCCTATTGTAACTATGTTGGACATATGGGAGACTATCGTCCCATGTACGAGGATGCTTAGAATTGTACATGCGCAGGATGTGCACAATCACCTGATTGATGACCTCAGTTTGGCCATCGGTTTGGGGGTGGAAAGAAGTGGATTTTGTGAGCTTGGTGTCCAACAGAGACCAGAGACTCGACCAAAAGGTGATAAGGAACTTGTTGTCTTGGTCGGAGATGATGGTCTGTGGTATCCCAAAGTGAACCCAAACACGTCCGAAGAAGAGATTGGCAGTATAGGTAACTGTGATAGTCTTCTTACAGGTTGTGAGGATGGCCATCTTCGAAAACTGATCAATGACCACAAACAACCAGTCATTTCTATGCTTGGTGGATGACAAACCAGACATGTAATCCATGGAGTTGGATTCCCACGGCTTCTCAGGAATAGGAAGAGGGGTGTAAAATCCTTGATTCTTGATGGTTGGATTGGAAATGACACATGTAGTGCAAGATCTGATACACGTGCTGACGTCCTGTCGAAGTTTTGGCCGATAAAAATTTCTCTGAAGAATGACCACAATTTCTCTATGCCAAAATGTCCTGCCACTCAACTGTAGTGGGCTTCCCAAATCATCTTTGCACACTCGCTTTTAGGAACACAAATATGGCCCAGGTGGCATAAGATTCTATCCTGAATGTGAAAATCAGTGACAGTGATGCCTGTACCCAAGAGCTGATATGTGGTGGCGAAGTCTGGATCTTGTTGGTAAAGTTGGGGCCACTCCGATGTTTCATGTCCACAGGAATGGAGCACAGTGGTAAGTGGAACCACAGGAGTTCGACTAAGGAAGTCAACAACATGATTGGAGATACTTGCCTTATACTTGATGTTAATATGGAACTACTGCAGGTAGTTGGACGAATTTTGATGGCGGTCATTCTACAATTTCCTCTATGTATGTATGAACTACAAAGGCTTGTGATCAGTGTGTATGATCGTCTCTTTCCCTAGAATGTAATGTTTCCATTGATGGCAGGATTGTACAATGGAATACATTTCCTTGTCATAGGTGGGGTATTTCCATATAGTATCAGAGAGTGTCTCACTATGGTATGCCACCGGATGCCCATGTCGAGTGAGAAATGCACCCACAACATAGTCAAATAGATCAGTCTCAATCTCGAATGGTTGTTCCAGATCGGGCAAGGAGAGTTCTGGAGCTGAGAACAAACGATGTTTCATATCTTCAAATGCTTGTTGCTTCTCCTTCCCCCACACGAACTTGTCCCTATCACTTCCCTTGGTCACCTAGCTGAAGGCCCATGCAATATGGGAGAATTGCAACATGAACCGTCGATAAAAATTGGCTAGTCCCAAGAAGCTCTGAAGCTTGGTCAGTGTGGTCGGGGATGGATAGCCAAAAATAACTTGGATCTTAGCTGGGTCAACATGTACCCCATGCTCATCAATAATATAGCCTAGGTATTGGACCATGTTCATGCCAAAAGAGAATTTTTCTATGTTGGAATAAAGCTTGTGCTGCCGCAGAGTGCTCAAAACCTGTTGAATATGACGCATGTGCTCCTCCCACGTTCTGTTGAAGATGGGGATGTCATCCAAATATACTACCACAAAGGAGTTAGTTAAGGGTCTCAATACATTGTCTATCAACCACATGAAAGTGGTTGGTGCATTTGTGAGGCCAAAGGGCATGACTAGCCATTCTTAGAGACCTTCTTTAGACTTGAAGGTTGTCTTCCAGACATCAGTTGGTTCTATGGGAACTTGGTGGTAGCCAGACTCCAGGTCAATCTTGCTGAAGAAATTTTACCCCTTGAGTTGGTCAGGAAGGTCATCAATCCTGGGAATGGGGTAGCAGTTTCAGACTGTGATTTTGTTTAAGGCTCTGTAATCAATGCAGAGTCACCAAATCCTATCCTTCTCCTATACCAGTACAATCGGGCTTCCACAAGGGGAGGAGTTGGGTCAGATGTGCCCCTTTTGAAGAAGCTCTTGGATATGATGCCTGATTTCATCATTCTCCATCAACTAGCGTCGATAGACTGATCCATTAGGTAGAGGTGCACCGAGGGTCAGATCAATTGGATGTTTGACTTGGCACTATGTTGGTACCCTTGTAGGTGAGACAAAAATGTCTCTTTATTCTTCCACGATCCCATCCACTTGATTTTTCTGCAAAGAGAGGTGTTGTGTAGAGGCCCCAGATGTGGTGGCGACCTTCTGCTTACTGTGATCATGGATCATAAAGAATATGAACTTCCCGGTCTGTTAAATGACCTTACTACATTTCTTAGTGGAGATTAAAGAAATAGCAATAGGAGGTGCCACCTCTGGGATCCTTTACAATTGTCTACCCAAAGTAATAATAATATTGCGAGGTCTAGACTCATACAAAGCATGACACTTCCACAATACCTTATCTTTTAAAGGCTTGATGTCGTAGGGAAAATGACACTATTGGTTGACACAAAGACTGACACGAAGATCTCTTCTTTGATGAAGCCAACCAATGGTGCAGGGTTGTAGGTGCGGTGTCATTGGTAGGTTCAGTCACTTGATGACCTCTACTGAATCAATTTCTTTTGACTACCGTTGTCGACAATGAAATGAATCGGATCCCCCTTGACCCACATAGGCAAGTGAAAGAGGTGTTCCCCTTCCTTTGGTTCTTCTGGTTCGCTTGGCCATATTTTGGTGGTAGCGACCATGGAATTGGGTTCAACATCGACCCTTTGCTCAGAGTAAGTATCCCACTAGTATTTAACATGGGGAACAACCTTGAGGAGTGCAAAAGTGATATTTTCCCTATCGAAAAAATTGTGGACTGAAAAATATCCTTCGAGCAGATTCAACCATTTATCTACAACATCTGCATCTATCAGTACTTCAAATAATGGAATATCAAAATTTACATGTACCTTGAAGGGGTTTTCATGGTCGCCTGATGAATATGCTTCTCCCGTGGGTAACCATCGAAGGATCTGCATGAAGTTTTCCATCATTTCATTCATTTGTTGTGCGAGGGCTTCCTCGAGAAACATTTTAATAGGATATTTTGTTCCATCATCTTTCTTTTCATCTCCCATGGTTTGTTTTCGGGCTTGGCGTGGCCTATCTGGTAATGGATCGATTGGTTCGAGTCCCAACTTCTTGTACCCATACCTTGTCGGGGACATGCACGAAGAAAAAAAAATGAAGAGCATACCGCTTTGATACCACTGATCTGTATTTAGGATCGGAACGAACTGATTAACAGATTGAATACAATAAACACAAGGATAAGAAGAATAACACAAATATCCAGTGAACAATATCTTCTATTAAATAATGAAATAGGCTGAAACTATAAAACTGCAGAACTGAAACTTGCTCGAATGGTGCTAGCTATCGCTAAGAAGAGATGTGGTTTCTACGTGCATCTATCTGAGCATAATGGATTACAATGAGGCTCCAAAGGCCCTTTTCATATTACTCATGAATGCCAAAAACCTCTACATCCAAAAACCTAACCCAAGAAGGTGAAACGCCAAAAGTCATGTGGGCCCTATGGGTAAGTTGGTGTAATTTGGTACCTCAACTTCCTAAGGTCATAACTTTTTCATACGGCCTTCGTTTTAGGCGTGTGATAGCCCGTTGGAAAGGTCTTTCAGATAAATACACATTCCGCCATCAAACTCTAACGTTGTCTACAGTCTGATTGTGGCGATTCAAAAAATCAATGTTTAGGGGCCCAAAACAACCCTGGAAGTACAACAAGATGTGTTGACATGAAAACATATAAAATATGTCAGTTGGCTTAGGCGAGAGGCCACCCGTATCCACCTGGAGAATGCGTGAGGCTTCAGACAACCCCATAAGTGTAGAACTCACAATTATAAATAATTACAAAAAGACGTGTCGAATAAAAAACAAACATGAGGAGCCAGTTGGAATAGGTGGGTGTTCACCAATATCAACCTGGATCATGGTTATTTTGTGCCTACATGTCAACCGATTATTGGTTTATAAAAATCATTTGACTAATAGAAGTTTAATGCATAAGTGGGTCCCTCACAGAACTAATGACAGTACTTGGAAAGCATGGATTGACCGCTTAATTCTTTTTATCCATAGGCTTCAATTTACTCATGGGTAAAGCATTTGCATATGCACAATTATCGAGAAAGGAATATATTTTGATACCCTTCTCATCGGAGTCACAAAACATCTCAAAATTTCGTCTTTGATGACAAAACGTTCTGATGGTATTATAAAAAAGATTGCTATAGGAGTTTATTTTTTAGTGTTCATTTCCTCTCCAATGGGAGCCCTTCCGATAGTATGTAGAGAACTAAATTAATCCATTTTATGAAGTCTTTTCCCGGGAAGACATCCCAATACAAGGATGAAATACACTTTAATACCTTTTTCGTCTGAATGAAGGCCAACCACGTATTGTTTCTTTCCGATAGTTACTCATCCTGATAACATTGTCACAAATTCTTCCATGATTCATCTTTCGATTACAAAGCCTTTGATACGTGAATCTGGTAATTTCTACCTCCAAATGCATTAATGGAAAAATGAATCTACACCTACAAATCAATGTTTGCACACTCGACATTAATCACCCGGGTTAGGGTAATTTATACCTACATAACACCTTGTAAGCCCTCACTTACCCATTATGCATTCTTGTGAACTTGCAAAAGTTTTGTTCTGCATACTGTTGATCCAAAATGGATTCGAAAAGGCCAAAAATTCAAATTTTTTGGATTTCAGTGAGACCAACGCCATTGCAAATATCTCATCACAATATTTCTAGTGGTCCAAACGAATTTACAATATGACATCATATGCAAAAGTTATCGCAGTTTGAAGTTTTGCAAAACATATAAAAAGTAAGCAGGTCAAAGGTGACGTGGAAACTACTAAAAGTGACATGTGGCAGCGTAGGACATAGACACATGGTAGGATGACTGGGCAAGTGGAGTTTACACTTTTTAAATTCATGTGGCAATTTATTATTAAAAAGTGGATATTATGGTTATATCCCCATCACAAAAGGTTCGAATCCCATACTTTATGGCATAAAATAAGTGCTAAGTTAATGTTTCATATATTAAATGGTTTTTAAAACCATATGGGTGGCACCATTTCCAAGTTTTAATGCCACGACACTAACCATATATTATATGGTGAATAAAATCACTCCCATTTCATAATTGATGCCATGAATTATGATATGGTTATAGCTTATGAAAAGGCACACATATTTTGTGGGTCGAAAACTTTGGATATGGCATATTTTAAACCATATCCCATAACCAATGCAGATATTTAGCAACCAAATTATGCTAAGAGTCGGGTTGGTTGGGATTTGACCACCCAACCACTTCTTTTATATCCAAAATATTTACCAAGGAGCCAAGGGGTTGAATATACATAAAATAGTCCAGAACAATGGATTTTATTGCAGAGAAGCCAACAAACTAGCCAATCTTTGGAGGCCATTTCCGGGAGCTACACTCAGTCTTTTTCAGTTTCGTCAGTTGTGTTCGATTCTTGAGGTCGAAAATAACACAATGAGACCAGCCTGAAATCCAATTGATGTAATTATGATATACTTTTGAAGCATTTAATATTAATAAGGAAGCCTCCCCCACTGAAGACAAATGATCAAAGATGTAGGCAAATTTGTCAAACTCCATTATCAATTTTTGGTGTTATGGTTTGCTGTCATTATTGTTTATTTGTTGTTTTTAATTATTTATATTCCTGCAACTTCTTTCATTAAGCATCTTCTCATTCCTATTAAGTCTTAATTGGTAAAATTTTACATGCAACATACTTAACCAAAGTCATTTAAAAGATCATTTCAAATCAAGAGGTATTGAAGTAGGTTGATAATTGGTTGTTTTTTAGTATGGATGATTACTAGGGAAAATTTAATGCATGGTGAAGGAGATCTTCTAGAAGGAGATCTTGAGATTGGATCAAGAAAAAGGACATCTCAAAGTGAGAAGATGACATGTGAAGAAGGACTTTCTCAACAAGAAAGAGAGTTTCAAAGAACTTTCTTTGCCATGTCATAGATGGTAAAAGTATTGTATGAAGATTAGTTGGAACAAAAGAGACCTGTTCAAGGGGAATCTTCAAAGCAAGAAAAAAGTGAAGAGGGAGAAGACCCTCCTTCACCTCCTTCATCTCCATCTTCTTCTTCTTCAAGTACAAGTTCAAGTGCTACTTCTACCGCTACTTTTGCAAGAAAACATTCTCATTCCCATAAACATAAACCCGACATGTCATTACTTAAACTTGACATGAAATTCGAGTTGCCTGTGTATAATGGAGAAGTCAATGTTGAGAATCTTGGTATCTGGGTCAAACAGATGGAGGTGTTGGATTATTGAGAGGGGGGGTGAATCAGTAATAGAGCAATTTAATCCCTTTTAACCATATAATCCAAGTGCTATATCAATGAAGCATTATTATCTAATAACTGCAGAGTAAATAAGTAATGAACAAATGAACAATCATACACATACACAGTACACCGGTGTTTTACGTGGAAACCCAAATCGGGAAAAAAACCACG
>ML806431.1:367641-393693 GCA_009831015.1 Picea engelmannii
CCTGTTTAAACTGAGGTGCATATTTCCCTGTCATCATTTATGCTTGCACCTTATAAGTATTTGAATTTCTTTCTCTCATCAACTCCATTGTCCTACAATCTTTATCATCATGCGCCACTGACTTGCAAAAATTGCAGTATGAACTTTTGGGTACTGTCTGGTACTTCTGCATCATTGGACAATGATATAGATCATGCCCATGTGTTTTAAAAATCTCACACCATGGTCCTCCTGTTGGAAAAGGGTTTGGTACTCCTGTTTCCATGTATTGCGTGAAATTTGGATATTCATTCTTGTGGTGTACTTCTGTCCTGCATGTGGTACACCAAACAACTTCTCTTTTCTCTTTTCCCTTATTCTGGTTAAGCTGAAATGTTAGATTCTTCAGATCCTCCTTCAACTCCTCTATTTCTAGATAGGTCTTATGATACTGGTCCTCTTCCATTTGTAAGGCTACTTGCAGAGTCTCTACCTGAGTTTGGAACTTCTACTATCTCAATGGGTATTTCAAATGTGGTAGCAATGAGTTCACAAATAAGTGCCTATGTTTCATGTCATTCATGGCATATTTCAACTTACCTTTGAGACGCTTAAACCTTTGATCAATCTCCCAAATAGACTCACCTAGTTTCCTCCTGATTTCAATCATCTCATTCATGTACTGATCTTCTGAGCTAGGCTTCTGAAATTCATTTATCAATAGTTTTTTCACATCTGCAATAGTCCTTGTTACTCCTGGAGGAATGTTTACAGCTAAGCTCATGTACCAATCCAGTTTGCGGTCTCTTAGCATGATAGCTAACTGTGCAAGTTTTTTATCCTCATCTGTGATATACTTTGCTTCCCAGATCTTCTCCCAGATGAATAAATGATTTTTAGGGTCCTCTGATGCCTCTCCCCAAAATTTTGGTAACCTGATCGTGGGATCATGTCTTTCCATTTTGAACTGTGTTCAACTACTACCTTTGCACGGTGTAGATATTTGACTATTTCTTCCTAAATTGGCTCCTCTAGTTGCTTCTCCTTGTTTAGATGTGTTTTCTGCTATCTTTCTTCCACTAAAATTCGATTGTCTAAATGGTGGTATTCTTTCTAGTGTACTAGTCACACATGGGGTTATATGTTCCACACTGACATTGACCTGGATTGGATTTATTCCTTATGTTCATGCCCTTGGACCTTTTGTCTTCCTTTCATATGTTGTGCATAGGATTTCCTCAATATTCTCCACAGTCCGAAGATGCTACCTCTTCTTCATCACTTTCCAAGCCCTCTGTATCAACTATGGATCTCTTCTTGTTATTCATCTTATATTGGTAGGGTACCCACTGTGCGTCTTTCTAGTTGTTTCCATTATATTCTTTATCTAATCTTCCTCCATCATTATTGGGTCCATGGAATCCTTCTTCTTTCCCTTATCCATTTCTTCCTCCATTTCTCCACCTCTTGTCAGTGCTTCCCCCCTTCCACCATGTATGCAGGGAAGTTTAGCTATCTGATTCCATGGTCATCACATCGTTGTTATATAATAAAATCTTGATTGAAGTATACAACAATATAATGTACCTACCTTTAAGTCCTTTTAAAAAAATTGCTCCGCTGCACTGTAAGACTTCACGGTATCTACTGCAAATTTGGTGATAAACCTTACAACAATAATGTCTAACTAGAAATCTATTGCGCACGTAAATTTATTGTTAACTTGCTATAATTGTGTGATCTCTCCACTCTAGCTTCTTGATCTATTTGTTGGGTGGTTGTCTTTTAACCTAAATAGCCACTCCTACAACAAATGCAGGAAACCACAAAAAAATACCTCATGCAAGTTGCTAAACATGTATTTATCCAGATATTTGCATGGTGTTATTTTAGGGTTTTTGTTATCCTTCTGCACAAAATCAAGTTACTTTGTTTTCAACCATCTTTTGATATCCACCTTTGTTGGATTCCATGGCCCGAACATTCATTTTTATACCTTCATTCTCTGCATGCTTCTTCTACGGATCTCGTACAATCAATCCCATGCAGTTCCAACCGACAACATAACCATTTTTTGGTTACTTCTTCCACTTCTACTTCTTGGTATAACCCAGGTTAAACTCTAAACAAGTTTCCAACAAAACCCTCTAACATTATCGCCCCCCTTGGTAAACCAGAAGGAAACACAACACGCAAAGTGCACTTTGCAGTCTCACCTGAGATAGTTTTATGGGTGACTGCAATGCTCAAGTGCTTGCAGTCTAGGAATGAGTGGGGATCTGAGATTGCATTTTATCTTCTCATGCCTTAATATGATTATTCATTCTATCATTACTATGATTCATTCATCTTTTAAGCCATGCATTCATTCTACTATGTCTATCTTAACCATTCATTCATTCATTCATAAACTAACTACTGACACAAGGTAAACATACAATAATGATTACATTGGACACAATTTTTACCGTGGTTCACCCCTTCCTGGGCTACATTAACAAAGATTTGGCTTCTCTGCTCTTTTATTCAGTTTTCTGCAAAATATGGCGTTGCGCGCACTACATATCCCATCATACAATCATGAAAAGGTTCACTAACCTCGGTGAGGAAGACTAGATCATAGCAGACTCCTCAGCCTGTGATCTAACTCTAAAAATCTGGCCTACTTGACTCTTCTACAACTCAACAACTTTTACAACAATGGCTTAACTACAATCATCGAACCAAAAAACTAGAACAATCACCGAACTGAACAGAACTACAATAGTCAAATTGAACTAGTATTTGAGAAGACCCTTGACCTAGACCTCCTAGGTTCTTATTTATATTACTTTATAGGCTTATAGCCATTGCAATCTCTACCAAAACCCTAACCCTAACATGGTTAGGTTTTCCTGCCTGCATGCCTTGCATGTTGCTTCTCTTGCATGTTGTTTTTCCTCACATGTGTTTCTTTTCCTTCCAGTTGTTCTTCTCCAAAATTAGGCCTTACCTTCCAAAAATAGGGTCTTTCCTCAAAATAGGCCTACATCCAACAATATTCCATTACATACACAATAAACTCTTATGAAGTATATCGAAGGTTTTCCTTCTTAAATTCATAATAATTTGTTTATGTTTGGACCTACTAATATTGATGAGGTTTATGTTCAAGCTTCATGAATTGAAGTAGGAAAAAATGGAATTGGTGTATCACAAGAATCATATTAGGTCGGGTAACTACTAACTAATGGGTGGTGTTCATAAAGGAGTGATTGGTCCTCCTGTTCAGTCCCATAACCCTGCAGTTTTCTGTCCTATAATAAGTCCCATTATCTTAAATAAGAATCTTAAGGAGAAAAGATATAGGAACGTACTTTGAATTCTAAACTAACTAACCACCTTATCTTTACTCAAGTTCATAAAGACAAGCTTTCCTCAACAAGAACTTAGATATTCATGGGCATTCAATAGCACTTGATTCATGAATTGTACTTGGTTACCACGGTACCACTATTGCTTATGCACCTTTACTCCACCTACAATAACACCTTTTGGTTGGACAGGAAAGGAACCACCAGTCAGTCGTCAGAACTAGCTCTTCTTTAAATGAGGAACTACAACTGGACCCTCGATCTTTGATGGATGCCAGGAAGGAAAGGAAAGAAGGGATGTTGGATGGATGGAAGCACTTAGACTTACTAGTCCTTTGACTGGACTGGAAATAAGAACTGGTTCTGGGTCAAGTGCACCCACTAACGCTTTTGTTTTGGTCTTTTATGCTTCTTGGTTTAGAAACAACGTGTCACGTCCACCAGAAAATGCAAATCTCGAGATTAGGCTAACACCACAGATTTTCTCCTAGACCTACTACTGATAAGGTGACCATCATTTGCCCTATCCCGCATACATTATAGGGTAGTTCAAGGGGTCCTTGGATTGGATATTCTCGTCATTGGAACTATCTGGCTAATGCTTATGTACTCCTAACCTGTATAGATATGGTACCCGTAGTTACGTACGTTTCTATCTAGCTTTGCGACTCCTTTCTCTGTATATTGAATATGCTCCCTTTGTTGTCTGGTTGAGTAATGTGTTCTTTGAGCTTGGGAATTGGCCCTTAACCAGCCCCAGATTAAGCCATTGATCCGATTGGCTAGGTTCTTATTAAGACTTATATTGTATTAATACTTATATTTATTAAATGATTAGGGGGCGACCTCCCCTTAGAAGAAATTATTATTACGCCATAATTAGAATCTAAACCATTTACGCCATTGATGTCTTCTTGGCTAGATGTTACTATAACAGTTACAAGTTATAAATATGTCACAATATAAATTACCAGAATGAATAACCCATATGCAACATTTACCAACTATTTGAATTCTGGGGTAAGCTATAAAAACACAAATCCTTTATTATACGACGCATTCTTCGTGCATCCAGTATCCAATTAATGGTATCTGTACCAGCCAACTTGGTACCTTGTGCATTTTCCTTGCAGCTAAGGTGGTATGTACATTTCCCTTCTATTACGATGCATCGAGAAGATAGGAGGTTGGTTCTTTCACGTACACATCTATGGGTTATTGTCACGTTGCTCCTAGCAGCTCACTTCAGGTTGAGAGGAACTAGCTCTTGATCACGATGCAGTACCATCTACAGTAGATCCAACCACCTGCCACTACTACTACCACAACCAGAAAGCCACCAGCCTTACCTACCACCCACTAGCCTTATTCGGTGATCCAATGCATGGGCAGGATCCATAGATGTACACCCATCTAGATCAGATTGACCAGCGAAGGCAGAGTCATAGGTAGAGGATAAAGTGGTGGAGGGAGCATCAATACCAACAACAAAGGCTACAAAACCTACACAAGGTAAGCATCACCGACAAAGACAGATGCAGTAGATCCAGTTACGGGTGTAGATTTAGTAGTTGTTTCTGATCGAGAAGCAAAGGCATGGGTTCTAGTGCCAGGTGTAGATTCAGTTGCAGGTCTTAGGCTCAATGAACCATATTAAATAGGTCACGGGTGACCATGGGCATCAACCAATGAAACAAAAGCAGATCCATACCCAGTGAACTCAGTTGACCCCATGCCAGTTTTTGATTCATCCATTGGAGATGCAAGTAAAGTAATAGCCCCATAACTAGAGGCATAAGTAAGTATGATAGTAGTAGGAAAGGCAGTTGACTTGGCAGAGGAAAGAGATACAAAACTCGTATGATAACCAACATATCACCCAGATCCAAAAGCATCCCCTCCAGTATCATTTGAAAATCCAAGCGTGGATACATACCTATTGGGGATTACCTATAATATATATGGGCATAAATGGGACCATGCCAGTTGACCTTCCCCTTCATATGATTGAGAGGGCCATGTCGACTCACCTTTTCCATGCACTAGAGGGAGGAACGTGAAGCATAGACATAAGTAGTACTATTTATAAGTAAACAAAGTTGTAACATTCAATCAAAACAATTAATCACTCAAAGGAGAGTTCCTATGGTTCACTGCCTATTGAGGTATGGGTTCACTGCATATTAGCCAGTTGCTATGGCTCACTGCCTATTTGCTAAGAATTTGATTTTCTTACCTCAAGGAAAGAAAGGAAACCATTGGCACATCAAGCCTAGGTCCATTGGTCCTTCAAGCCTAGATTTTTCCCTTGACCTATTAGTTCCGAAAATCTATCGCACTTCATGATCCTTAGGCTTATACCTCTTAGATACCATCAATTTACCATCGCTTTATCTCTTGACTGTTTAGAAACAAATGACATATATAGTGCACCCCCCAGAGGTGACCTGGTGTCGATCACTCTTGGGAGAGTCTCAGTCGTTCCTTACCTCATAGTGCAAGGGTGAAGGTCAAAGGTATAGTAGTTCCTTCAAAGGAATAAGTCAAAGGAAAAGGGAAGGTGAAGAAAGAAAACTCAGTCAGAGTAGAGGAAGAGAATCTCTCTTGCAAACATTGCAAGAAAGGAGGTCACGATGAAGAACATTCTTGGCAATTGCACCCAAAGAAGAGACTGAAATGGTTCAAAGAAGAGAAAGGGAGGAAAAAATTTGTAGTAGAAACATAGCCAACAGAGTTGGGGTCAGATTTAGATGATGAGATTAAAGTCACAACAATTGGTTTGTCAGGTAAAATTGGTGATGTTTATGATTCTAGAAGTAAATTGTTTCATATAAGGGTGATTATGAAACATACCAAGATCGACATTTTGTTAGATAGAAGATATCAAGATAACTTAATTTCAGAATAAGTGGTTAAGCAATTGGGATTGAAAACTAAGTTGCATCACAAACCCTACTCATTAAATTGGATAAGCAAAAATCACAAATTGACCATAACAAATCAATGTGTCATAAAGATTGCAATTACATCTAAATTTGTGGATGAGGTAGCATGTGATGTGGTATTTCTAGAAGCATGTGGAATGGTATTGGGTATCCCTTATTTATATGATTCCAAAGCAATATTCTTTAGGGAACATAATCAATATCACTTAACTAAAGAAGGGACACAATATGTTATGCATGCTCATCATATCAAAGGGAATCAATCTCTTCTAACAATGGAACAATTAAAGAAGACAACTTATGCAAGAAATACACCTATAATTGTACCAATTGATCTTAAGCAAGAAAGTAAAATGGTCGTAGCATGTAGATCTAGCCATACTTTGCTTCAAGATGAGTTTTTGTCATGCAAACTTGTAAAGAAGAACATACATGTTGGTTCATTTTCAATCATATTTATGATACTGTTATCGTTGCTAATGTTTTCTACATTGATGGTAGTGAATTCAGAAGGATGTGAATGAATAAAGATGGCTAACAGTATGTGTTCAGTTATCATGGTTATTTTTCTATTGATTATGATGCGACAGGTGAATAGGACATATTTGATAGTCAAAGGAAAAGTGGGAATGCCTATTCCACACTTGATGTTTGGTTAATATCCTTTTGGAGGACCAAAAGGTATCAGTGGGGAGGTGTGATCCAAAATGGATTTGAAAAGGCCAAAAATTCAAAGTTCTTGGATTTGAGCAAGACCAAAACCATTGAAAAGAGCTCGTTGTAAGATTTCTGGTGGTGCAAATGGATTGTAAATCTAATATCGTATACGAACATTATTGTAGTCTGAAGTTCTGCATAAACATATAAAAAGTCGACAGGTCAAAGATGACGTGGAAACTTCCAAAGGTGACATGTGGCAACATAGGACAAAGACACATGGAATGATGATTGGGCAAGTGGAGTTGACAATTGTTAAAGTCATGTGGCAATTTATTATTATAAAGTGGATATTATGGTTATATCCCCATCACAAAAGGCTCAAATCCCATACTTTATGGCATAAAATAAGTGCTAAGTTAATGTTTCATATATTAAATGGTTTTTAAAACCATATGGGTGGCACCATTTCCAAGTTTTAATGCCACGACACTAACCATATATTATATAGTCAATAAAATCATGTCCATTTCATAATAGATACCACGAATTATGTGCTAATAAAGTGGTCAATAAAAGCATATGATATGGTTATAACTTATGGAAAGACACACATATTTTGTGGGTATATGGTTAACAAAATCATGCCCATTTCATAATAGATGCCACGAATTATGTGCTAATAAAATGTTCAATTAAACCATAAGATATGGTTATAGCTTATGAAAAGATGTGCATATTCAATAGACTTATGTACATTTCGTTCATCGCAAGACATGAGAGTAAAAATATGTCATGCCAACAAACTAGAAAGAAGAGAAACCCTACAAAAAAATGCACCCTCACTAGTGCCTATACCTACACATGTAGAAAACCCAGACATAGTTTTGGTCATAGATACTAGCTATCACAATGGGGTAGAGCATTGTCCTAGGTACTGCAAAATCTACAGGATTTTCAACACTGATGACTTTCCCCCAGAGGATGATAATTTATAAGTTTATCGAAACATCCAAAAGAGTTGTATTCATAGGTTGGCCACCCATCCAATAATGTTTCCTTACAATGACATAACACACTGGTGTCTTAAACAATTTTATCATAGTACAACTACAATCAGGAGCAAGAAGGGAACCCATATAACATCTCTGAGACTAGAATACATAATCTTCCAATACCACCTTCTCGAGCCCGTGTTTTCCCTAAATGCACCATTTTTGAAGAAATACAATGAAGACAACAAGGATTTCGTAGAATTAATGGAAGAATGGTGGGGCGATGAGGATAGAAAGTTCAAGCAAGGACATAGGTTAATTCTAGTCAAAGAATTTAAAATACCCTAGAGGACATTGAATACCATGATTTGAAGGATTTATGGAGAAGAAAAGAGCACTCATTTCCAATTGGAGTGGCTACCCATGGCCTATAGAGTGGTGAAGATAGGACAAATTTTCAATTGGGAAGAAATACCAACCTTCAATATCTTCCAGAACATCAAGGATGACCTATGTATGCAGAAACTGATTTTTTACATGTCTGCATATCTTGTTGATGCCATATTCTCTTCTATGCAATTTCCTTCTTTTTGGTGGAGTTGGGACCAATATCAGCCTCCTATACATATATATTGTTCATAGCTTTGGGACATAAACTACAAAAAATATATTTATGACATATGTGAGCCCCCTTGCATACCATAATTTTTGGATTCCTGACATATAGGATATCGAGGGAGGGAATGGATGGCATGAAAGTTATAGTAGACTTGTATTTAGGCAAGAACTACACATACATCAAGGTCTATGGGAATTCCGAGGGCCCACACCTCCTTCCCAAATATGTTCTTGATAGTTTTTTAATTAGGAAGTTTGCATACCAAACCATGGGGACATGAATAAACTCTCTTCTCTCAGGTAGGAGTAAAAATATTTTTCCTACATTTCCTATCAACATAGGAAATTGCACCTTGTTGAATGGTACTCATGCAAGAAAATAGACAGAGGCTCTGCAAGAGATATGTTTGTGCCTAGGAGAAGTGAGAGGGAATGATCCAAAAAACATGGCACCATATCATGTCAGATTTGTTGGCTTGAATCACCAAATGATATATGAAATGAATTTTGTAGAGGAGGTCTTCAAAGGAGTCCTATTATTTGAAGAAGTGTTACAAAGGCTACCGGATGATGTAGGCAGGGAAAAGCTTCAGATGTATGAAGAAGAGAAAAAGAGAATAACCTAGGACCAATTCCAATTACTTCTAGAGAGAGACTAAGAGAAATTAAAATCTAAGGAACATCAACAAAGAAGAAAGTAGATGAAAGGCACCAAAAGGAAATGAAAGAAAAAGAAGAGTATCAAAGAAAACAAGATGAAAAAGGAAATGTAAAAAATGAACCTAAGAAAATTTCCAAGGATGATGAAAAGAAGAACAAGTAAGAAGCACTAAAAAAGCTTTTTGATGAGAGGAAGAAAAATAAATAAGAGGAAATAAAAGCTCAAAAATATGCACTTCAATAGAAAAGTAATGAGGTGGAGAATAAAAGACTGGAAGCAGAGGTGGAGGTGCAGAAAAGGAAAGAAAATGAAGAACAACATAAGGCTATTGAAGCTGAGGCCAAAAGGAAAGATGATGAGGAAGCATAGTGGAAAAGATAGAAAAAATTAAATGAAAATCATAATGCTCCAGCTACTCCAAATGTGGGCATAGTTAACATTCCTCTCCTCAGAAGTGTTAAATTTATATGATGTTGTAGTAGAAGTAGGGGATGACTACTATAGTAACAAAAATAAAGGAATTGAGAATATGAAAAACAAGAGGAAGAGAGGGGATACCAATGTCAACTAGTCATCAACCAAAATATTCATTGAAGGGGAGGTAGGGCCAGATCCTAAAGATAATTATATACAAACTACCTCTTCACTTCATGCATTGTGCAGGTGCAAATGCAATGTATGTATATGAAACAATTGTAGCATTGGATACTGCACAAGCCAAAATTACTAAGTTAGAAAGGAAAATAAGCACACAATAAGATGACATCACTACTGAATTTCATAGAGAAACTGGTATTGTAGAGAAACTATACAAAGAAGAAATGGAAAGGGCCTTACATACACAAAAAGATTAAATGGATGGAGAATTTAGGAATCAATCCCACAGAGCTAAGAATTTGCACAAAGAAGAGTTGGAGAAGGAAAGACATGCTCAAAATAGTAAACTCAATGCATAATTTGAGAAGAAGGTTCAAATAACTAACAACATGCACAAAAAGGAAATAGATACCATCAAATTGACATACTCCAAAGAAATAGAACACATAAAAAATTGTCACTCACATGAGATGGAAAATCTGCAGGCAAAACAAGAAGAAACTAACAAGTTCGTTGAACATCAAGATCACAACATTCTAGGGTTAGAACAAGATAAGGAAAGCCTTGAAAGGGTTCTTGAAGGAAACAAAGAAGAAACCCTCACCCTAGATATCTTGAAAGTAGAATCCATAACCCTTAATAAAGAACTATAATTAGAGTAAAGGAAGTGCTTTAACATCCTGAACGACATCTAGAAGAATAGAAATTGCCAAATAAGACTTGAAGATCAGATTGATTAAATCATGGACATATATCAGAAGGCCAATGATGCCTTCAATAGGATTCTTGACTGGAAAAATGTATACAAAGATCCACTAGGCGCCCTGCCACTATACATTGCTAGACAAAAAATAAAAGGTCAAGTCCTTTTAGATACATGGAGCACCCTATTGCAATATATCCAAACCATTCAAGGGACAATGACCAAAGAATACAAAATATTGTGGAAAACTTTCGATGAACTTCTATAGGAGATCGGAATGAAAATCATGCCTACCATTGATGATGCAACACCAACCAAATTGAGGATAGCCAAAGTGTAAGAATGAAGAGAAGCTAGTCAAGCAAGTATAGAGAAACTAACAGAAGTGGATAAAGAAGTTCTAGGTGAATATATGATAAAACCTGTCAAGTTGATCACGTTGACCCAAAATTTCATCAAGAAAACATAACAAGAATTGAAGCTAGAAGTCACCATGAAAATATGTGATGGGGAACTAGACTTAAAAAAAAATCAACTGTGAAAATTAGAGGAGATAATGAAAGACTATGTACTCTGGAAGGGATATTAGGATCAAATGGAAGCACATAGGATCTCATGATTATGCTAGTCTTGTAACTGATCCGTTTTTTTTTTCATCCGCTTCATTGTAATCTGAACTATAATATGAAGAGACACACACTGACTATCCTTTGACAATAGGTAGTTTTGGAATGTAAACAGTCCCTCTTGTTTTTATAAAAGAGGAGACTGTGAATATGAAATGGATTTTGATCTGTGTTGTATCGGAACAATATTACTACTATATGATTAATAGAGCAAGAGACACTGAGGAAATTTCCATAATCAGATATGTGCATATGATATTGGTATTTGTGTATATGTCAATTGTGTGAATGTTATAGATCATAGTCTTATGAATTTCTTCTTTACTATGCTTTGTGTATTCATGTTATCTGAATTTCCTTATGAGTACAACACGTGGCATGACGAGTAGTTCATGCAATTAATCAACATTTTACTTACTTCATTGTTATATTAACACACTATTTTCTTATATGAATTCATTCTTTCGCAGATAATGACATTATTCAATGTACTCATTTTTGCTAGTCTGCTCTTGATCAAGATAGGTTAGAATAATATAATAATGCATTTAGAATACCTGTAGATTTCATTATTTAGATTTAGTTTTAAAGTTTAACTCATCTAATAAAATTATGTTGTAAGATTCATAATTAGAAATAGTTTAGTGTGGAAAACCAGACCAATATACTGGTTGGAAATGCCATTCCAAACAAGAGTGGGTCTAATTGGGACCTGCCATCGATTTTTCTCCCTTACCTTCTTGACAGGATATTTGGACCTGTCAACAAAAATAATGCTAGAAGGAGGGCCATCGAACTGAATGGGTGCTAAAAATGCTCAAGATCCTACCCATTTATTTCACTGATAAGTACTACTCAAACAAGTGATTTTTTTCATCTATACCCGAACCAAGCCTTCCATTCTCCATCGTACTCTGTCAGTACTCCCACTCAAGTTTCCATACAACGAGGTCATTCCTAGCCAAGTCTTCAACACATCAAAGGTTCATGAAAGAACAGTGAAACCAAATAATAAAGGAGTCTCGTGAACTTATGTTAACTAGATAGTGGACTAGACAAACATGCAAAATCCCTGTTGACATTTCAGTACATGAAGGCCACACAATCCCTACATGAGAGGAACCAAATCTTCAAAGCTCTTGAACCCAAAAAGGAATCCCTACCATAAGGACACTTGGTTATCACCTATCACAAGTCATACAAGGAGTCTGAGAACCCTTAGATTTCGACTAAGATAATTTCTTAGAGGTTGTTGGTGGTGGTAGACCTCCCGTTCCACTTGAACCACCACCCAGAGCCCCTAGAGATTAGCTGGAAAATGAACTCAAGGGAGAAGGAGAAGGGGAAACCCTTGTAAATACTCAACCCATGGTCGAAGTTAACGTGATACAGCACCCCTACTCCCTCGTAGGTCTTCGCGACCTCCCGGTCAATGGATCTCTAATTATAGAGTCGAAAGACTCCTTGGAACCTTAATGGTCCCCCCCTTGTATCTAAACATGGGCCCCCTCAACTTCTTGGTGCAGGTATGACAAAAACCCATGACCTTTCCTTTCGCTCTGCTGTGAAAACTCAGAGTGTCGACGTTAGATCCTTTTTAGATAAACCCTATCTTGATGTGACTGTGGGCTATGACCATGCAATTGCGGGCATAACTACAAGCGGTTTGGAGTCAAACTTATTTTGAGCTCACAATGTTCCTACGACTTCCACGTGTCCCTTTGATGGAATCACAGTTTGAATTGTGACCTGCCCTCGATATCTTAAACTCCTAACAATTTATGTCCCCACAATACTATGGGATCGTCGATCTCATGATATTGACGATAATTTCTAAATCGATGATCAGATCTACACCCTTGGAATCTACGGACAAGATCTGCTTCCTCTAAATCAATAGTCGAGATATCTTCACAATTCCAGACTTCGAGAATTTGAAATCTCAAACCCCGCTTCCTTTTGTATGCCAATCCTCCAGAACTAGTGATCTATCAACAACCCATCCTTCACTTCGGGTGTTTGACCATTCAAATCAGATCAATGATCCAATGACCCTCTTCTCGATCGATGGTCGAGATCTCCTTCGGGTCTTCAAACTTCTGAGATCTCAAATCTCAAACTTCGCCTTTTCCCAAATGCTTTTATCTGAAGGCTGTGATCCCCTGACGTGTGTCCTCCTGATCCAACGATCAAGGATTACTTTAGGACTTTACTCAGAATGAATGGATATACGCCACATCCCTCTTAGATCTGACGGTTACAAATCACTTCGGGACTTTAACTAGAGTTGACAGATTCATGCAACGTCTCCCTTAGATCTCATGGTCCAGATTTTACTTCGTATGTTCACACTTCGGCGATCTCAGTTATCAACTTAAAAACCCACTTCAACTTTCCTGGAGCTCGGGATGTTTTGCCAAGTGTCTCCTCACAGATAAAAAACTCTCATCTCTTCGGGTATTCGGGCTTCAGATGTTTCAATTCTTCAACCTCTGCCTTCCTCTAGATCTTTCGACCTATCAACATGTATCCTCCTAGACCAACGATCCAGATTCACTCCAGCCCTTCAGTTCTCCATGCTTCAGGTGCTTCAAGTTTCAAACTTGATTCCTCTTAGACTTCACAGTATCTGATGGTCCATATCCTTTCTGACGATCCGACGGTTGATTCTTTCCCTGAACAATCTGATGGCTCAGATATGTTTTTGTGATCAGACAACTGATATTATACTTCGGGGTTTCAGCTCTTCGGACTTCGGAAACCTCAAAGTTCGACCTCGATAGGTTCTCTCTCCTCTGAGATGTGAAGTGCTAAGGCTCTTTTGCCTTCCTCTGATATGACGACTGTCGATCCTCTTCATTGCGATCCAATGATCATGGTCGCTCCTCCTCCTATGTTTCTGATATATCCTCGCTTGGAATATTTATCAACCTTCAAAGGTTTCAAACCTTTGTTCTTTCTATGAGTTTGACTCTGGGATCTCATCAACACTCAAAAAAATTGTTATCTTTTCTGAGCTTTGGTCCTTAAAAGGATTTCGATCTCCCATGCACACCTTGCATTCTTGGGATTTAGATAACTCAAATCGAAGGATTTCTTGGAAATAAATTCTTCTTGCCCACCTGGAGTTCCTCTGCATTGGTTCTTCGAAGCTTGGTAGCTCCTTGACGCTGTGCACACCTTGCACCTGGTCTAAGTTTCTCTTGTCCTCTTTGAACTTCTCTGATCCACTTTGGGATTCAATCGACGTGCTCCTTGCATTCGAGATGCACACCTTGCATACGAGTGTCGGAAGAGAAACAATTGAAACTCATCCAATTTTGTCATGAACTCATACAGTTAATATCTCGAACAATCATGTATGAACGAAATGAACTAAACCATACATACAAAATATAATATTCATTCAATCACACATGAAATGAACACAGTCCAAGGATTTTGGGACAACTCTGTCTGTTCTATTCATTCATGAAAACAATTTTACATAGTGTTTCTTCTACTCTACTCTATTCTATGAATCTCTTTGATCTCTATCTCATTCTCTCTATTTTGTCTATCTGTTACAATACAACAATGAAAAAACTATCTAAGGACTGGCTCCCCGAGCTCTCTCGTCTTGTCTGAAATCTATCCTATCAAACTCAAAGCTATTACCTACTTTGTCCTATTACAATAACTACCAGTTATTGCAAGATAGAGTCAACACTCCATATTTGCAATCTCTTATAGTCCTTCACGAATTTACAAACAAGTTACAATTTTAAAATGATGTTTACAAAATATCCCAACAACCAATTTATCTCTGAAATAAATGTTTGAATTGAAACTCGATCTTGCTGAGATGTCATTCTTCTGCCTCCACGCGTGCGTTGTTGACTTGGAAGGCGATGCTCCTGCATCATACTCCTCTAGTTAAAAGGCCAATTTTTCTTCAGTTTTGAAGGTTTCTTGATAAGAATTCTTGAATGTACTAACCGACATCATGATGATATCCTCTTGGATTTTGTATGTCAGCCCATTGATATATCTGGTTGTCTTTTCATCTTCATTTCCCTTCTGTCCAACCCTGATGTTCAGTCTGTAAAATTCTTCAATGTACTCCTTCGCTGATAAACCTTTTTGTCTTAGGTTCTGAAATATTTTGTAAAGATTAATTTGGTAATCCTTTGAGATAAATTTGGCTTTCATCTTAGCTACCATCCTATCCCAATTTTTAATTTTCTGCTTACCATTTCTCCTGCGTTTGGCTTGAAGTTCATCGCACCATAGCGCTGCATGACCTTTCAGTCTTGTCACTGTATGATTCACCATATTTTATTCTTCGATATCTTCATAATCGAAGTATTTTTCCATAGCATGTACCCAATCTAACAATTCTTCAACTTCTAAATTGCCTTCATACATCGGTACCTCTATTCTCACTTTGGCTCCTATTTTTGAAACAACTTTTATTAAGCGATATTGTGCAGCATCCTCTGCTACATTTTCTTCAACCTCTTCTTCTTCAATCTCATATTCACTGATATCTCTAGAGTCTGGTGCTCTTCTCTACGCTGTTTCCATGGCGTCTAATCTCATTCGGAGTCACCTCATTTCTTCTTCCATTTATGCATTCACTCTATGCCTTCTGGGTGGCATGATTCCACTGCGTCACCTACAAACATAAATTAAATTTTTGATACCACAAATGATATCAACTTATTCCTTTCTCCTTTCATTTATTGTCTGCAAACAAACTCAATATCAGCTATGATACCACCTGATGTAGCCCCCCTACTCCCCCGTAGGGATGTGCGATCTCCCGATCAATGGATCTCCAATTATTGAGTCAAAATACTCTCTGGAACCTTAATTCCCCCCCATGTATCTAAACACAGCCCCCCTCGGCTTCCTGGTGCAGGTCTGACAACAACCCGTGACCTTTCCTTTCACTCTACTGTGAAAACTCAGAGTGTTGGTGTTAGATCCTTTTTAGATAAACCCTCTCTTGATGTGACCTTAGGCTATGACCACGCTATTGTGGGCGCTACCACAAGCGGTTTGGAGTCAAACTTATTTTGAGCCCACAATGATCCTATGACTTCCACGTGTCCCTTGATAGAACCATGGTTTGAATTGTGTCCTGCCCTCGATATCTTTAAATCATCACAATTTATGTCCCCTCAATATTACACAATCGTCAATCTCACGATCTTGACGATAACGTCTAAATCGACGATCATATCTGCACCCTTTGAATCTATGGAAGCGATCTGTTTCCTATGAATCAATAGTCGATATCTCTTCGCAATTCCGTACTTCGGGAATTTGAAATATCAAACGCAGCTTCCTTCCGTATGTCAATCCTTCGGAACTAGCAATCTACAGACACCTCTCCTCCCAATCAACGACCCAACCTTCACTTTGGGTGTTTGACCGTTCAACTCGGATCAACGGTCCAACGACCCTATTCTTAATTGACGGTCGAGATCTCCTCTGGGTCTTTGGACTTTTGAGATCTCAAATCTCAAACTTTTCCTTTTCCCAAACACTTTTATCTGAAGGTTGTGATCCCCTGACGCATGTCCTCCTGATCCAATGATCGAGGATTAATTCAAGACTTTACCCGAAATGCATGGATCTACGCCACATCCCTCTTAGATCCGACGGCTACAAATCACTTCGGGACTTTACCCAGAGTTTACAGATCCACGCCACGTCTCCCTTAGATCTCACGTTCCAGATCTTACTTTGGGTCTTTGGGTCTTCGCACTCCGACGATCTCAGTTCTCAACTAAAAACCCCACTTCAAATTTCTCGGAGCTCAGGATATGCTTCCAAGTGTCTCCTCACAGATCGATGGCTCTCATCTCTTCGAGTATTCAGTCTTTGGATGTTTCAATTATTCAACCTCTGTCTTCCTCTGGATATTCTGACCTATCGACATGTATCCTCCTAGATCAACGATCCAGTTTCTCTTCGTCCCTTCGGTTCTCCACACTTCGGGTGTTTCAAGTTTCAAACTTTATTCCTCCCAGACTTCAGAGTATCTGACGGCCCATATCCTTTCTGACGATCTAACACTTGATCCTTTCCCCAAACAATCTAATGGCTCCGATCTGTTTCTGTGATTGAACGACTGAGATTCTACTTCGGGGTTTTGGCTCTTCAGACTCCGGAAAACTCAAAGTTCGACCCCGATAGGTTCATCTCCTCTATGCTGTGAAGTGCCAAGGCTCTTGTACCTTCCTCTTATCCTATGAATGCCGATCCTATTCACTGCAATCGAATGATCACAGTCGCTCCTCCTCCTGAGCTTCTGATATCTCCCCGCTTGGAAGATTTATCAACCTTCAAAGGTTTTGAACCTTTGTTCTTTCTACTAGTTAGACTCTGAGATCTTTTCAACACTCGGGAAAAGTATTATATCTTCTGAGCTTTGGTCCTTAAAAGGATTTCGATCTCCTACGCACACCTTGCGTTCTTAGGATTTCGATAACTCAACTCGAAGGATTTCTTGGAAAGAAATTCTTCTCTCCCACCCGAAGTTCCTCTGTGCTGGTTCTTCAAAGCTTGGTCACTCCTTGATGCTGTACACATCATGCACCTGATCTAAGTTTCTCTTGTCCTCTCTAAACTTCTCTGAGCCACTCCAGGACTCAATCGACATTCTCCTTGCATTCGAGATGCACACCTTGCATACGAGTGTCAGAAGATAACCAATTGAAACTCATCAAGTTTTGTCACGAACTCATACAGTCAATCTCTCGAACAGTGCTTCATGAACGAAATGAAATAAACCATACATACAAAATATAATATTCATTCAATCACACATGAAATGAACACAGTCCAAGGATTTTGGGACAACTCTGTCTATTCTATTCATTCATGAAAACAAATTTACAAAGTGTTTCTTCTACTCTTCTCTATTCTACAAATCTCTCTGATCTCTATCTCATTCTCTCTATTATTTCTATCTATTACAATACAACAATGAAAAACCTATCTAAGGAATGGCTCCTTGAGCTCTCTTGTCATGTACGAAATCTATCCTATCAAACTCAAAGTTGTTACCTACTTTTTCCTATTACAATAACTACCAATTATTTCCAGATAGAGTTAACACTCCATATCTGCAATCTCTTACAGTCCTTCATGACTTTACAAACAAGTTACAATTTTAAAATGTTGTTTACAAAATATCCCAACAACCGATTTATCTCTGAAATAAATGTTTGATTTGAAACTCGGTCTTGCTGAGATGTCATTTGTTCGCCTCCACGTGTGCGTTGTTGACTTGGAAGGAGATGCTCCTGCATCATAATTCCAACTAACAAAACAACCAACCTTGGTTGGTCCCTGATGGTGTTGTAGTAACTGGGTCAGTCCATGACATGCCTAAGCACCCTGAGAATTTCTTGCCCAAATTCGACCAAAACAAGAATTATTCAGCAGAAGACCATACAAAAAAGTTCATTCTTATTGTCAGACTCATGAATGTACAATATGAAGATGTTGTTTGTAGATTATTTCCTTATACATTTGAAAACAAGGCTTCAACCTAGTACTTTTCTCTAGCTCAAGGTTCTATTACTAGCTTAAATGCTTTGAAACTACTTTTATTGAAAAATTTGGCGAAGAAAAAACCCCAACAACCTTGGTTCTTGATATTTCAAGTATTAAAATGGATGCAAAAGATAAAATTAAGGATTTCAATGAAAGGTTTCTCACGTTAATGAATAAAATGCCCCAGGCTTCCAAACCCGGTAAATATGTTTCTATTGAATTTAATACTTTTGATTTTCATGTTTCCATGGTGATGTTTGTCAAAAGGGATGAGAAAAATACCTTAGAGGCTACCTTTAAATAAGCCATTAAAATTGAGAAGGACATGCTTAGATTGAAAGGTAACCCAGGAGTTGAAGTTTCAAAAGATAAAATTGGCAACAAAACCAAAACCACTGTGAACAAACCTCCTAAGGATAAGAAAGAACAATACTCCACATATATGGAATCTCTCCATAGGATTTTTAAGAAGCTCTCCAATGAAATTATTGATCTGAAAAAAAAAAAAAAAAAAATTGCAAAGAAGGTTCTTCCAACCCCAAGAAATTTTTAAATTTCAACCCAAAAAAGAAATATCACTCCTCTAAACACCCCCCTCCCTTATGAAGGTATAAACATGGAATATTTTGTACAATTCCTCAAATATTGGCCAATTTACACCCAAAATGAATCTAAATATGAAGAGGAAGGGGAGGATGAACAACAAGATCAATCTCAAGGAACTGATGAAATTAAAGAGAAGGAAGTCAATTCTTTTAGGGATATATATTTTGGATTGGGAGAAGAAGAAGAGGATGATGTTTGAGAAATTAACATGTCCCCAAACGAAATAACCACAAGAAGTGCAAGAAATGAATCCTCTTCCAACCCTTTTTCCTCTTCCAAAAATGCTAATATAGCACCCAACACACAAAAAACACCTTTTGGTGATAAGCATACCACCTCTTCTACTCCTCCATCTAAACTAGATTATGATTTCTTGGAATATTTGAAAATAACTAAGGCTAATATATCTATGTTTGAACTCATGAAGTTGCAACAAATTCAAGACAATTTGATCAAAACACTACAGGGTAATGCCTACAAGAATACTAAAGAAGCTAATGTTGGAGCAGGGAAAGGGAAAAGTAAAGTTGACCATTCCACTAAAAGGAAAGCACCAAAGATACATTCATCTATAAACACATATTTAAATGGTTAGAGATCAAAATCCAATACTCCTCCTTTCTTATTGAATTTTTAAATCTTTAACAAAAATGTTCATAATTGCATGGTAGACTCAGGAGCTTCTTCAAATGTCATGCCCTTTAAGGTTTGTGAAAAGAAAAATGTCAAACTTGAAGAGTCTGATATCCAAATCATTCAATTATACATGACATAAGTGAAATTTATTAGAGAGTTAAATAATGTCTTGATCAGATTATCATCCAACCCTAAAGTGCACCAAGCTATTGATATTATAGTAGTAGATATCTATGATACTTATGGAATGCTTTTGAGAAGAGATCGGTCTACCTTGATTGAAGGATATTTTTCTATTTATTGGTCACATGTATGGATTCCATACAATGGAAAACCCAACCAAATAAGAGTATATAGAGAAATATACATGAAACATGTGACAACTGACCTAAATTATCCCAACAAGCCTATAATGTTTAATCATTCTATTTTGGGAAACTATAGCTATGATTCATTCTTTGAGAATCACACAACTGAAATTTCTTCTTATGTGGAATAAAATACACAATATGAAATCCTTCATTGCACTTAGATTGTTGAACCTCACTGTAATATAACATATAGGACTGATACTAACCCTAATGTACAATCTAACGTAGTATCTAGAGATAAGTTAGAAGTATATAATAATTTCGCTCACCCCATCAATTCAAAAAATAAAGAAAGACCTCAGTCCATAAGTGAATTGAAGGGAGATCCTAACACGTGGACCTTGTTTTTTGATTGATCCAAGTCTCTTGAGGGTGTAGATGTTGGCTACATACTAAAATACCCTAATGGTAGAAAAACTTTTATTGCGTGTAGACTTGAATTCCAATGTACGGACAATATTGTTGAATATGAAGCTCTGTTGCAAGGACTGAGAAAAAGAAATAGAATTGAAAGCAATGAAAATAAAGGTATTTGGTACTTCTAAAATTGTAATAAGACAGGTAAGAAACACCATACATTTCCTTTCAAGTCACTTCAAACATTACCAGTAGGAGGTATGGGAACTTATCAAACACTTTGATGCATTTAACACTAGTCTTGTTCCTTATTCATTAAACTATGATGTTGATTTTCTAGCTAATGTCGTGTCTAAGTTAATTCCATCAGAAGGAATAATGCTTGACACTTTCTCTATGGAATTATTGTACATGATTTCCATCCTTGACAACATAACCAGCTGGAGATTCTTTGATGATGACCAATAGATAATTGATTTCCTACATTCGGAAAAAAACTTCAAAGATTCTATCATAGATGAAGGACAACATGATCAAGATATGACTCTTGATGTTTATAACCCAACGAGTTAGACAAAGAAAATTAAAACCACTTTTATCAATAGCATCCCCCAAAATGTGGTAAGGATTGAGAACCTTTATGACCTTCAAGACAAGTTTAAGAAGGTGGAAAACTGCAAAACAAATAGTTTAGCTATGCAATTTGAAGTAGTAAACATCAGAATAAGAAATATGCCACTGAACATCAACCTTGGGAAGAACTGCTCAACTACTAAAAAACAAGCATTCATTAAGTTGTTCAAAGAATATAGGGACATTTTTTCTTGGAATTATAATGACCTTAAGACATATGATACAAATATCATCCAACATGTCATCCCCATGAAACCTCAAACAAATCTTTTTCAATAGAAGTTGAGAAAGATGCACCATAACTTGGAACCTCAGGTGAAGGTTGAACTCAATAAACTACTGGAAACAAGAATAATATTCCTAGTTAGACATACTCAATGGATTTCTAACCTTGTACATGTAAGGAAAAATAATGGGGACACAAGACTATCTATTCACTTCAAAAACTTAAATAAGGCTTCAGAGATTATCCTGTGCCACCCATGGAACAAAATTTACAATGTGTCTCTGGTTCGTAATATCTCTCATTATTGGATGGATTCTCGGGCTATAATCAATTTTTGGTTACCCATGATGATCAATGTTTTCCGAACAAAATGGGGAAGCTATTCCTATAAGAAAATTCCTTTTAGACTAATAATGTAGGGGGAAATTTTGAAAGAGCAATGGAAATTTCATTTCGAGGATTAATTGGTGACAATGTGGTACTATATCTTGATGATGTCATTGTCTTCTCCAAAAACAAAATATATCACATAATGCTTATGAGGAATATTTTTAATAGATGAAGAAAGTATGGCATTTCAATGAATCCAAATAAATCTATTTTAACCGTCAATGAAGGAATATTATTAGGATTCATTGTATCTAAATATGGAATGATGATATAACCCAAAAGAACTGAAACCATCTCAAAGATTCATTTTCCCCATAAAAAAATGTCCATGCAATCATTTCTTGGGAAAATAAATTTTGTGAGAATGTTTGTTCCAAGCTTTGTTGAAATCGTCAGGCCTCTTCAAGATTTGATAAAGAAAAATGCAGATTTCAAATGGGGGCCTAAGGAGAAATAGTCATTCTTAAATATCAAGGAAGATATATCTCAAGCATTTTCTTTGATGAGTCCTAGTTTTAGAAAATATTTCATACTTTATACATTTTCTTCTGATACTGCATATGAAACAATATTCACCTAGAAAAATAATGAAGGAAATGTATTCCCAATTCAATTTATGAGCTCTGGGTTACAAGAAGTGGAGCTGTATTACCCAAAAATTAATAAACAAGTCTATGTTGTCTTTAAAGTTGTCAAACATTTCAGACCATATATACTCAAATCCAAGACCAAAGTGATAGTTCCTTATCATGTTGTCAAAAATATTTTGGTACAAACATGTTTGGGAAATAAGAGAGCTAATTGGATGACAACTTTACAAGAACATGATCTAGAGATAAAACATGCAAAGATTGTGAAAGGACAAGGAATCTGAAAGTTGGAAACTGAATCCATAGAAGAAAGAAGAAGTGAAGATGAGCTTTATGAATATCATAGTTTGTTGGAGAAAGAAATTTACTACATCCCTGCAAATATTGACCCATGGTACTATGACACGAAATATTATTTAACTCATGGTTCATCCGCACAGTACATGGAACCGAAGAAGAAAAGAGCTCTCGGACTTAAATCAACCCAATACCACCCTACTCAAGGGATATTGTTCAAAAATAATTATGATGGTGTTCTCCCGAGGTGTTTGGAAAAAGATGTAGAAAAAATCCTCTCTAAATTACATGATGGTCTAGTTGGATGACTCTTTGTGGGGAATACCATTGCTCACAAAATCCTCGAGGAAGGTCACTATTGGCCTACTATATTCATATATTCACATGCCTATGAGAGAAGATGTCAAGAATTCCAAAATTCAGCTAGAAGGGAAAAGAATCATGCTTTCCCTCTGCAACCATTTTTTATTGAACGCCCATTTCAACAATGGGTTTTATATGTGATTAGGGAAATCAACCCGAACTCTTCTCATCTACATAAATATATCCTCATTGCAACCAACTATTTCATTAGGTGGGCTGAAGTGATTCCTCTCAAGGTTGTGAATGAAAATCAAGTGATATCTTTCCTTGAATCCCATATCATAACCATATTTGGTATTCTACATTCATTAGTGTTTGAAAATGTGAAATATTTCTCTTTGTTAAAATTTACTAAGTATGCACTTGAAAAGAACATTAAAATTAATCATTCAACTAAGTATTATCCTCGGGGTAATGGGCTAGGAGAATCCACAAACAAGAATCTAATCAAAATTATGAAAATATCTATAATAGAACATCAAAGGAATTAACATTTAGTCCTCCCAAATTCCCTATGGGATGATAGAATAACACCTAAATTTTCTCTAGGAAACTCTCCTTTCTTTCTAGTATATGGACAATAAACTATTTTTCCTACTCATACTTTCCTACCTTAAGTACAATTATCTCAATCTGTCTAAGACACATAATCCCAATAATGCAACAAAGGTTGAACATGCTCCTTAAACTATAAAAGGAAAGGGAGAAATCTAAAAATAATTTAATGCAACATCAAGAACTAATCAAAATATGGTTTGATAAAACCTTGGTGGTAAACAAATATTTTGAAGAAGGTGATCTGGTCCTAAAATGGGATAAACACAATGAAATAAAGGGAAAACACACCAAATTCCATAAATTATGGCTAGGCCCATATCAAATTTGTGAGAAAATTGGGTCAGGAACTTTCATATTTAAGACATTGGTGGGAGACATGGAGGAAATCCTTGTCAATGGTCAAATGATTAAAATATATTTCTCCTAATCACCTTTGGTGATTTATCCCTGTACATATTAGGTTTCCTTATTGATTCCATTTTCCTTTATGAAGTTTTACTTATTTCTTTTAAATAAAGTTCCCCCTTTTGAGTTTTCTTTTCATTTTATGATTTAGTTTTCCCTTTGAATGTTAATAGAGTCTTTTCTCTTTATCCTATAGTGCCTAGATACAATTTTAGAGAATGTGAGCATAATTAAAACTTATCACTTGTATCAATATCTCTTCAAGTACCCAGAAGTGAATGAGTTTCCTTGCATCATCACCTAATGTTCACTAAATACATATAATGGATATACTGATAGGAGAGTAAATAGTTCAGACTTGTTTCAAAGAGAAACCATCAGATTATTTAAGCCAAATTCCTATTCTCGATGGCAATTTTTCTGCAGTTGTGTGATTATTCTCATAACAAGCTTATTGGCCATCAAAATGTTGAAAAAATATGACAACTACAAATGTCCCCTAAACAATATTTGTGAAATTGTTCCCAATTCCCAAGAATTTAAAGCATATCAGAATATTCTCAGAATGAACCCACAATGCTAAGGAACTGACTAAGGCTAGTGTATCAAAACAACTCTTGTATCACCCCACTTCTTTAAATCACCCATATGCAGAAGAAATACATATATTACAAATATTTAAGGTTGAACACACTAAGAAAAATACAAAGGAATTTGAAAGCACTATTGATGGTGTGGGAAATACAAGTAAACTCGTTAGTAGCAAAGCAATTTCAGGAAAATAGAGATGAGGAACACACATCAGTCTATAAACATTCACGTTGATTCCTTTGTGGTGTCTCATTATCCTAAGGTATATATGTATGAAATAAGTTAATAAATACCCCCCTTAATGTTTCACAAGGATTATTCAAAGGATCATCTTGGTTGTCTCATTTTCTCACTTTTCAATAGAAGTTTGATGAAGTGGGATCCGCGTTGAAGGAATATCTACAATTTTTTTAGATTTAAAATGGAAAAAGGAAATACAATCAAAGGGTTTATCTAGAAACAAAGATAATTGGTTATTTCTAGTAAGTCTCCATTTGTTGTGCCCCCCACAATCACCCACTAAAATTTTCTAAATTAGAGAATTTTAGTGGGTACCCCCCTATCAAAATTTTTGCAAGGTATTCTATCACTACTTACTTGATTTTCTTCTAACACAAGGTACTACTATTTTTCTAATGTAGTATCAATCCTAGACATACAATCAACTATATGAATTGAAGACCTCATGCTCTTTCACTTATTGTCAACTAAATCTTTCTCGAAAATACCAAATGTTGCATCAGGTTAGACCTCAAAGAGAATCCTCACCGATTTGATCGTTATCACTGAAATTTCGTCCGCAAATGGTTACAAGAATTTAGCATTGTCAAACAGTTATGAGGTCACCCATGGACCAAAATTACCATGAAATCATTTCCAAAGGGTCAAAAACTATACAACCAGTGACAAAATTAAAGTGCGCTATGACTACACCAGCGCACGCACATGCACAAACAAAAACATAGGAAAAATGCACATGCGCCCGATGCATGATTGTGGTCGCTAAAAGCCGTGCACATTTGAGAATGGCACATTTATGAGAGTGGTCGGCCTCCCACCCACTTCTAGTTCAGCTTCCAAGTTGATTTGACACTCAAATCTGGATTAGATCTGACTGGGTAGCTGGTCAAAGTCCTAAAAATTCCCTAATTAGTCTCTTTTCACACTACAAGCTAGTTGCACAATACCTCAAAGAGGTGTTATAAAACAAGGCCATGGGAGCACTTCATTCTTAAGGAATTCAATAATAAAGTTATGTTGCTACTATTCTCTTGAGGAATCCTCTATTCTCATCAAGAGTATACTAGCACCATTACATTGGGCAATCCATCTCACCCCTTGAGT
>ML806431.1:396934-428040 GCA_009831015.1 Picea engelmannii
GTATGTAGATGAAAAATCGGGGTCCCATGCGACTTTCGAGTCCTTGGCCAAAGCATTTTTGACCTTCTTCCAATTACCAATCTGCCATGACAATGGTCTTGAACTACTCTCTAATTTCAAACAAACCTCAGCCACACATATCACTGGTCACATTCACAAGTGGCGTAGACGACGTAGTTTGTGCAAAGCTGAAACCACCAAACAACAGTGTCTTGACTA
This sequence comes from Picea engelmannii, assembly GCA_009831015.1. Classification (NCBI taxonomy): domain Eukaryota; kingdom Viridiplantae; phylum Streptophyta; class Pinopsida; order Pinales; family Pinaceae; genus Picea; species Picea engelmannii. The sequence goes on from ML806431.1 coordinate 397,154, forward strand.
GTTTCTTAGATCACTTGTCTCTCTCCTCGATAAAGATGTAGCTTCAACCTTCCCTCAATCAGAAGAAGAAGCCATCAGTAAGGCTCAACAATATGACCTCATATATTCACAATCAGGGTACTTATACACAGTACTTCCTGATCTCCCCAAACCCGTACCATTCAGTCAAGACAAACCTAGGATGTCTCACTCAGCAGGTGGATTGATTGGTAATACCACACACCACAGCCCTCAACCCCAACCACCACCAATGTATGGCACACCTCAATATCCGTCGGCATATGGGGGAACCTCTTATTACCCCCCACCCCCTTATCAATAGCCATACCCTGTTTCTATTCCTCCGCCCATTAGTGGGCCACCGTCGGCACCCCCAATACACCCATCTATCCAAACAAGTTCTGGTACCCCCTCTACCTCAGCTTATACTTTAAGTACTAGAGAAAGAACCATGCCTTCCTATGTACCTTATGGATCACAACTCCCACAAAATCCATATTTTCCATTCCCTCATCCTCCACAGCCCATGGCATCCCCACACCCTGGGGTGAATTCACACGCTGGGGTGAATTTTGTTCAACCCTCTCCCGTTCAGAAATATCAAAATTTCGAACAGCTGAATACGAAAAATCCAACCCATTCGTTGAATAATGACAAAAATAAAGGAAGAAATAGGAACAATAACAACCCAGGTCAAGGTGGGAATCAACCCCAACAAAACCAACTTACTGGGGGCAACCAGAACCAAGGGAATCAGAACCCCCAAGGGAGAAACAACAACAGACGTCAAGGGAGAAATAACAATACTATTAAAACCACCTTCCCTTGTGCCCTTTGTGGTGAGTTCGGTCATTATACTCATCATTGTCCCCAAATCATTGATTTTAAATGGTTGAAAGACTCAGGCAGTCTACCACATCCCCTAGCACTGCCTGCCCCTCATCCGACCCCACAATAATATGCACAACAACCCCCCCCCCCAGCCGTACTGCAAAATCCCATTCCACACCAGGGTGTGATAAACACCCAACAAGATACACAGCCTACCCCATCACAGTTGGGACAATACCTCAATCCCAACAATCCCGTAGATCGTACCATCCTCCTCACCAGTGAGGAAGAAATCCTTCTGCAAACACTCAGTCGTCAATACCATGCACCTGCTGAGTCTCCTCCGATTCCCCCAGAAACAAATCCATCACCGACGGGACCCTCATTGGTAATTCCTCGCCCTAACACCAAAACACCTCTTCACATCCCTCACATCCCACTACGCAGGAATGTCCACAACCCCTAGGCTAGGGAAGCTCATAATTACAGTTTGGTTGATGACTTAGCACAAACCCCGGCTGCCATGTTAGTCTTAGAAGTCCTTCGAACTTCTCCCACTCAGCAGAAATCATTACTTTCCACCTTGGGGGCATTTGACCCCACAGATACCCAACTCATCACATTTGATCTCGACAGCGGAGAACCTCGCCTTCCAGCTCTAATCGCTTTTCAAATCCCAGTAAAAATTTGGAACATTATAGTTCATCAATGCATCATTGATGAATGTGCATCCACATGCATTATGTCCAAATCTGTATGGAAGAAACTTGGTTCCCCCGAACTCATACCATCTGCCATCATCTTAAGAGCTTATGATGAACGACCATCATCTCCTAAAGGGATCTTCCAAAATTTCCCTGTAGAACTCGGGGGAAAGACCGTTCTCATCAAAATTGAAGTTATCGATGCCCCACTTGATTATAATATCCTGTTCGGTCGTAGCTACATGTACACTTCGAAGGAAGTTTCCTCTTCCGTCTTTCGAACAATGATATTCCCCCATAATGGGAAGATCATTACCATTGACCAAGTCTCACATTACGAGCCTAACCCTTCTGCCAACATCGATAACATTCTCCCTCTCATCCACACGAGTCATGATGCATACCCACTCATCGAAATGGGTCCCACAATTTTCAAAGACCCATCATTGTTAGGAACTTACCATGGTGCACCACCGCTCCTTCATCCTTCCAATCAAGTATGCGTTGTATCATCCAATGGAACTGACATAGAGGATACCCTTCCTCCTAGGAAGGCTTCTATGATATCTTACATCCCACTAGTCGCAAAGCTCTCCCCTCATGAGCTTCCTAGGAACTCGTCGACTCCACCAGTCCACGATTTCACCTCTCCCCAAGGCCATATCCTAGTTTGGGAGACAGTTCCCCAAGACATTACTCAAATCCCCTTCTTTCACTGCTCACCAAGCGTATAATCTTTCCAAGTAGACGCAATGCTTACCCTCCCTAATATGGTGTTAGAAATTCTAGTTTGGTATTTACATCCACCAGAGATGGTCCCTCAACCATCCCTTCCCCACTAAATGGAAGGAATCCCAATGACGATTCCCATACTCACTCCCACCATACCCTCTACACCCCAACTCACTACCCTCCCTGCCACAGCTGGGGGCAGGGGAAAGAAGAAGGAGCCCACAACTCCACTTCCCCCACGTGTCCAACCTCCTTGCRTGTTATGTGAGAAAGATGGACACCAAACCAACAACTGCCCATCTYTACCCGAGTTACGRAACCTGATTCCACTCAATMAAAAACCATCAACGCTCGCCACTGTAGCAAGTAYTGCCACCACCKCCCCTCACTCAAGTAGTAAAGGGYTGCGAACCAAATTTTTTTGCGCTATATGTTTAGAATATGGCCATTATACACACCATTTCCCAACACTATCATGCTTCCGACAAACATTAGCCACAGTATGCCAAAGCATCCAGAACGAACCCAATCCAACTACATCATCCCTACCAAAAATCACTGACATCCATTATATCACCACTTCAATCAATGAACGTATGAGATGCCCTTGCTCTCTATGTGAATCCTTAGATCATTTTACATACCAATGTCCTATGATCATTGAATACAGGCAATGCCAATTGACCCTGATTCAAACCCCTATAGAATCGATGATTGACCTTACCTCATCACTAGAAATTCTTCATATCATTTCTCCTGAACCCGAGGCACTCCCGACGCCTCCATGGTTCTTGGATGACTTATCTGAGGATTCACCCCCAAATCCCTCCAATTCTTCCACTAATTTCCCTATGGAAATTTCACACCCAACTACCACTGGTAATCCTCAGTACTTCGATATTTGGTTTATGTCGAGTGAACCATCGCAATCTCATTGCATCGTTCCCCCTACTTCTTCATCACCAGGGGACAGCCACACGACGTCAATCACCGATATCACTCCTTACGACCCCTTGTATTCTCGCCAATTCCACTATGACGAGGACATACTCGAAGAGTTAAAAACCCCCGACTATCCATGGGATGCGCTACACCACAGAGCGCTCTTCTTTCTACAGGAAGCCTCCATGCCTCCTAACCAACACCCCATATACACGATTGAAACCAAGGATTTTATCCCATCAGGGCATATCGACTGGTTCAACAACCCCATTCCTGCCCCTGATGCATTTGAAGAAGGCAACATGGCCAACATTTCCCCAACCATCAAAAGTGACATTTCCATAAAAAATGGATTCGTCGAGGAAATCACCATTGGTGCCGCTTGCACTCCTCAAGAAATCACCGCCTATAAATCCCTCTTCCAAGAATATTAGGATATTTTTTCCTGGTCATACACAGAAATGCCTGGCCTTGATCCCTCTATCATCGAACATCACATCGACACCTGCCTTGACATTACACCAATTCGTCAAAAACAACGACCGCTACACCCATCTAAAGCAACGACCATCAAAGCCGAGATTAACAAATTACGTGTGGTTGGGTTCATCTACCCCATCGCCTATACATCATGGGTTTCCAACCCTGTACCCATTAACAAAAAATAGGGCACTATCCGCGTTTGCACGTAATTTCGCGATCTTAATCACGCATGTCCCAAGGACAACTTTCCAATGCCTTTCATTGATCAAATTATCAACGACTGCACAAGCCACGAGGCTCTATCTTTCATGGACGGTTTCTCTGGTTATAACCAAATCCAAATTCACCTAGCTGATCAATACAAAACCGTATTCACTAACCCTTGGGGTACTTTTGCATATCGGGTCATTCCTTTTGGCTTAAATAATGTTGACGTAACTTTCCAATGGGCTATGACATACATTTTTCACGATCTTTCTCATATCATCCTTGCATACTTGGACTACCTCATAGCTCGATCCAAGAAGCACACCCAACATCTTGATGATTTATGGATCATCTTCCAACGGTGTTGTCAGTACAACATTTTCTTGAACCCCCTCAAGTGCGTGTTCTGCGTCACTACGGGGTACCTCCTCAGATTCATCGTTTCCCAAAGTGGTATTACCATGGACCCCCTCAAAGTCCAAGCCATCACAAAAATTCCACCTCCCCTGAATTTACATCAACTCCAGAGCCTACAAGGAAAATATAACTTTCTACGATGATTTGTCCCAGACTACACCACTCGAGCACACGATTTCCTTCACTTACTATGCCATGACATCCCATTTCACTGGGATGAACATGCCCAAAAAGAATTTGACGATTTTAAAATGGTGTTGTCTAACGCCCCTTTAATTAGTTCACCCGACTATAATCGCGACTATATCCTCTACATATTAGCATCAACTGTCTCAGTAGTAGGAGTTCTCGTTCAAATCGATGATGACAATCCTGAGCATGTCATTTACTACGTTAATAAAAACCTCTCAGGGCCACCCCTGAAGTATAAACATGAAGAGAAACTAGCCCTTGCAGTCGTCCTCGCAGTCCAAAAAATGCGTCATTACATTCTGCTTCGCACAACTAAGGTTGTAGTAGATTCCAACCCTATGCAATACTTTCTCAGCCGTCGGCAAATTAATGGCAAATTTTCTTGATGGATCATTATCCTTCAGGAGTATGATCTTGAATTTTCAACACCCAAGAGAAAGAAATCTCTCGTCCTCGTCGAAATTGTCACGACCTTCCCCTCCGATACTACCAGTGCCCCCATCAATATCGACTTCCTCGATGAACCTCTCTTTTACATCACTTTGGATGATCCTTGGTACGATGACCTCCTCATCTACCTTCGAACCCAAAATTTCAGTAACCACCTCTCACAAGATGATCGTCTTCGTATTCACCACCAGGCCCCCCACTATCTCCTCATCAGAGATATCTTATATCAGCGAGGGGTTAACACCATACTTCGTCGATGCTTGACTATTGACAAGGCCGATAGAGTCTTGAACGAATTCCATAGCGACGCATGTGGGGCCATCTTTCGGGAATGTCCACTTCTCAGAAAATCATCCGAGCATGTTATTTTTGGCCTACATTGTTTCACAATTGCATTCATGCCATGAAGCAATGTGAGAAATGTCAGCTTTATGCCAACAAAGAACGAGCACCACCTTCTCTTCTTCACCCAGTCATTACTGCCAACCCCTTCTGTAAATGGGGCATTGAATTCATGACTTGTAATCCCCCATCCAACAATGGAAACAAATACATTGTTGTCACAGTCGATTACTTCACAAAATGGGTTGAAGATATTCCCACCTTCAACAATACCGCTGACACCGCAACGCGTTTTTTATTTAATCACTTCATATCTCGCTTTGGCGTACCACTCCATCTAGTTTTCGATCACGGGAAACACTTCGAGAATGAGATTTTTGTCAAACTTTCATCTCGATTAGGATTTTCCCACGAGTTTGCCTCACCATATTACCCTCAGTCTAACAGACAGGTTGAAGTAGTTAACAAGGTCCTCAAGACCATGTTACAGCGCACGGTTAATAAACATAAAACCAATTGGCATCATATGTTATTTTTCGCGCTATGGGATTACTGTATGGCCGTGAAAACGACCACTAGTTTCACACCATTTCATCTAGTCCATGGGGTTGAGGCCACTCTTCCCATCGAGTGTGAAATTCCCACCTTACGAACTGCAATTGAGCTATTACCCAACACTTCTCCAATGGAGCAGCGCTTGTTGAAATTAGAGTCCTTGGATGAAGATCATCGATCTTCATTACAAAACAATGAGGCAGCCAAAAAATGATCAAAGGCCACCTTTGATCGACATGTCAACCTTTTCTCATTTCACGACGACGACCTTGTCCTCACTTACGATATCACTCACGATACCCTTGGTCATGGAAAATTCGAGTCACTATGGCATGGCCCCTACATTATCCAACATTGCCTCACCAAAGGCGCATACATCCTAGCCTCTCCCGAAGGCCTCTCCCGAAGGCCTCTCCCTCAAAGAACCCGTCAATGGGTTATACTTAAAGAAATTTTACGCCTAAGCATAGCCATTCTACTTTAGGTTATTTATTTTATAGTGTTTTTATTCTTTTTTCCATCCCTCACATCTAAACTATCATTTGTGCTATTGATAGATGCTTCCTCCACCGGCCTACCACATCAGTTACGTCGAAGGCGCTAGCCATTGGACATAAAATCCTGCTTCGACAGCGTGGGCCCTCTATACCCCCTCACATGAAATGCTCCATTCTAGCGGCATATGTTTGGGTTCAGACACCAACAACCAAGCCAAATACACTGTTGTCATTGGCCTCCTCGTTGATGCCCAACATCATCCTATTCATCACCTTAGCGTCTTTCTCGACTCTCAACTAGTCATTCTCCAGCTCAACAATGTGTACCGTGTCTAGGATCCTTGCCCCTTTCACAAATACCTGCAAGTTAGAATTTTATCTCGACATTTTGATTTCATCACATTTACACATATTCCAAGACAATTGAATCAAATTACAGATAACTTATCTAACATTGTGTTAGACTGGCATATATCACATCAAGATACCTCTACACACACATAAAACAATCAAGAACCTGTCACAACATATATAGATTAGACATCATCAACACATTAACAAAACACATGTAAACATCACGTAGATCCCAAAATGTATACTCATATATATATATAAATCAGTCCACAGTACCATCAAAATGTTTACGTACAAATATCCAAACATCCGCAGGCCAGTGAAGCACCTCGGTACAAAACTGGTGCCACTACACCAAAATGGGCTCACCAGACTATATACAAAATACAAAAATACATAGAGTAACACTCAAGGTGCCTCTAGAGCACCACCTCCTACCCCTCCCTCAGGCGATGGTCCCCCACCCACTACTAGTCCCTCCAGACCGAGAGGTAACCGTCCAGTCATAACAACACCTGCTACTGCTGCTCGCCGCACCATGGCCCTCCATGTCGGATGAACTCCCACACACTGCTCCAAGATGCCCTCATCCTAGATGCATGACCACATGCCCTCAGGAACGCCCTGTAGCACCGCCTCCAGGTGGCGGTGAATATCCTCAAAATCTCCCTTGACATTTTCCGGAGGAGCATGCGATGGCCCGTCACCTGGGTCATCAAAACAGTGTCTCCTCACTGCTCTCTCATCCTCATTTGGTGTCGCCTTGGCGTCCTCACGCCGACGTCTCTCTCCTACCCGCATCCCTCCCTACGACAGTCTCCCTGGCTCCTAGTGAGCCGATGCTCTCAGCAGCTCAACCTCTCACCTGCGAGGTCCCACATCTGCATATAAAAAACAACCAAACGATAATATCAACATCTATACAAAATACACATGTCATGCTATCTCAAAAATCAACATATCAAACTCATAAACATACCTCGGTGATCAAACACCTCCCCTAGAGGTAACACCACGTTCGGATCACCCCGGAAGTTAACACCAGCGTATGGATATTGCAGTATCACTTGTGACATCTGCTGCCACACCTGTGCCACCTTAGCTGTGAAAAAATGGCCGCCCTCACCCCCACCATGGAGAACCAAAATCGTTGACCACCACCTCAGTTGCGGTTCTTGCACACTAGGAGTGCCCAATAAAATCCTAGGGCGCAACATTGACACCCTCTCCAAAAACCAGGCCACCAAGATGGACCCAAAAGAAAAGACCCTTGTGTCGGTAGATCGACATCTGTCCAGCTACCCTACCATCCTGGCATGTAGCGTCAACCCCCAGGCAAAGTGATCCCCAGCCAGTGCCCTCCCCATAACACTCAGCTGACCACCACTGATCCACTGAGTCACGAGGGACCCATACACCCTCACAATCATCGTTGTTACACAGCGATGCGCTAGAGCATCCTTCGCCCCGATGCTCACGACAGAGCCCGACATGTAGTTCTCCCTCGAATAGTACTTCCAGCCCAAAGTTGCTAACGACACATTCACAGGTAACACCGACTCCTTCAGTAGGGGTGTTCCCCAAAAAGGGAGCCCAGTCAAAAAGTATATGTCCTCCACCACAGTGAAGGCGATCTTCTCTCCCCGCACCATAGAGCAATGCAGGTCCATACTCCACATATGGATCAGAAACTGCAGGTGATACTCCTGTGCCCGTATCAACGGGCACTCGAAGAACTTCAGCAGCCCACAGGCTACCAAAGTAGCACGAACCCCCGACTCCTCAATGGCCACAACATCCCTCAGCTGGGACCAATCCCGCTCTCGCCAGCCGACCAACATCGTGAAAAATGATTACCTACAGCCACATAATATAGTCCCAGGACATCCATATTGACCATAAAAAACATTAAAAGGATAAGTTTTACACCCGTCAGCCTTGCCCCTAAGGTGTGACTGTTTAAACCACAGGCACTCACATATGTGTGCCTGTTCACCCCACAAGCGCACACGCAACTACGCCTATTCACCCCACAAGTGCACACTTAGGTACGCATGTCCATCCCACAGGCGCGCATGCATGCATGCTTGCTCACCCTTTAGGGGCGCTTCCATGTGCCCCTATCATGAACACAAGCGCGCACCAAAGCGTTCCTGTCCACTACACAGCTGCGCACCCATGTGCGGCTGTGTAGAAAACAGGTGCACATATCATGCGTACCTTTGTCCTCCCTATGGGTGCCCCCATGCGCGGCTATCCAGATAATAGGTGCACACTTGTGCGCACATATTTCTGGATCGCTCGTGCACTTGGGGGCCCACACCCATAAAACCCCCTGTACGACCCTCCGTACAGACCTTGCCCAGAAATGGAAAACCTACTTCTATGCAGGATGACACAACTACTAACCTGAAGCTCGCTAGTCCTAAATCGACTACCTTGTTCTCCCAGAATCTCCAAATCTCCTCTGAATACCTCTCGTCCAGTCACTCTGGAAACAAGTACAAATGAGGTGGCAATGTGGGCCCTACAGCTATATATAGGCCTTTTCACCAAACTTCCAACCACCATTCCAGGAGCTCTGGGTGTCCATTCTTCGATCCTTCTTCAGCCATGGGATCAACATCCCATCACCTACATCAAGACAATCCCCATGCCACTTTTTATCCTTATCCCCTGGGGCGCCATTTTTTCATACCCCATCCAGGTGCACATTCTCATGTTCAAAATTATCAACTAAATGCTTGTATGTTCGATTCTCTTCATATATTGTTCACATTGGGTATTTGGTTTTCATGTGTGTAGGTACTTGGTCATCATACATCAACACAACCCATTCAGGTATATAATCAACACTGGCATGTACTCATTCCCTCTGAATCTCAAATGCATCTCTAGTCACACCCTCTAACATTTGCCTCTGGGATCCCCATCTCCAGCTCTGCAGTACCAACACCTACAATGCATCTTAGGTATTTCCACCTGGTAGCACTCTCCCCCACATGAGTTGTCCCATTCATAGTACCCTTTTGTACTTTGACACTCATGATTTTTTTCAACCCTTTAGGGATGGGAGTCCCGATAGTCTTACATCATGTCGCGAATCGACCACATACTCCTTCTCCTCATTTTGCGTGCTTTCCCACTGGAATCCCATACTATTTCTTCAAGTTTCTATTTTGACTGCACCTTTGCAGTATCATGAACCCTCCATTTCATCCACAAATCAGTTTTCCCCTCTGCAAATTTCCCTCCATTTCACCTACCTTATACAGAAACCCACCAATGGGGCCCCCACCCTCCACCACTTCTCCAAGAAAATTGCGCCCTAACCGACCCAACCATATTACCTTGGGGCACCCGTTTCTGTATTTGTACACTCATCCCAAATTATTCTTTATTTATTTTGTAAAAATCCTTTGTTTCCAGCATTTACATGTCTTTTTGTCATCCCCTTTGGCGACCTTCTTCCCTTTTTTGGAAAACGCAACCCATGTCGCTCTTGGTTGGGGAACTCCTTATCATCTACCCCTGTTGACATCATCCATATACTCTGTGTATCCCACAGGTCACTTACCTCTTCCCTTTGAGTTTGTTCACTTTGTCCCGCCTCTGGCACAACTTATCCCCTGTCTTGTTGTCCCCCTGACACTCGACCTAGTTGAACGGTTGCGGCCACTTATACCTCACACATACCCCCAACCAAGGGAAGTCTTGAGTCTCCATACACCTCCTTAGTTCCTAATCTCACCTAGTAGATTTCACGAAGCTCTTTTCTTCTCAGAGTCACGTCCCCCTTTTTGTCGACATCAACACAGTTTCCAAAAGGGCGACAATATCTTGACTCTCATTACCTTTCCAATGAGAGGTCTCAGACGCCACAGGGAGAACCAAAATTTCTCCCTGCTATCGTTGACCCCTGTAACATTTGACTTCAACACTTTCTCATGTTACTGTGGGTCTTACTTTGAGACTATTGCGGTTATCTCTTATATTTGCCGAAGACCTCTGAACTTGGTTGGGCTATCAATGCCTACAGAATCCGTGATATTTCTTACAGATGTAACTGCCTACTATTCAGAGTATGTTCCTCCACATAATTGTCTTCTACCTTTATCACGACCACCCCCGAGGGCGTTGCAGTTGTCTACATCAACACACCATTCCTTTTTGAGTTACATGACATGAGCATGGGGCATGCCCGCCTCGTTTGTACAGAGTTTATTTTTACACACCTTATGGAAGGTTGGGTTCTATAGGTTCCCTTCTCCCTCCAATGGGTAACTCTTGAAAATCCCACTATCGTTCTCTCTTACAACAAAACTCTTCGTAGAAGAAACATTGATGAATTTCGGCTATACGTATGCTCCTAACCTCATCCATTAGGGGGCATCTGTTATCACTGAAATTTCGTCCGCAAATGGTTACAAGAATTCAACATCGTCAAACAGTTATGAGGTCACCCATGGACCAAAATTACCACAAAGTCATTTCCAAAGGGTCAAAAACTATACAACCAGTGACAAAATTAAAGTGCTCTATGACTACACAGAGCACGTGTGCACATGCACAAAACAGAAACACAGGAAAAGTGCACATGTGCCTGATGCACGATTGTGGTCTCTAAAAGCCATGCACATCTGAGAACGACGCATTTATCAGAGTGGTCGGCCTCCCACCCACTTTTGGTTCAGTTTCCAAGTTGATTTGACACTCAAATCTGGACTGGATCCGACTAGGTGGCTGGTTAGAGACCTAAAAATGCCCTAATTAGCCTCTTTTCACACTACAAGCTGGTTGCACAATACCTCAAAGAGTTGCTATAAAACAAGGCCATGGGAGCACTTCATTCTTAAGGAATTCAATAGCAAAGTTATGCTGCTACTATTCTCTTGAGGAATCCTCTATTCTCATCAAGAGTATACTAGCACCATTACATTGGGCAATCCATCTCACCCCTTGAGTGGATTAGCAAAGAATTCTTTCACCATTTTCATTCAAAGTTGTAAGAAGAGCTTATTTATGGGGGTCCAAGAGACCTCCCTTGGAGGAAGAAGGGACTCATAGTCCTCTTTCTTCTCGGTGTTTTCTTTCACTGATATAAACCTTACCATTGGTGACATGAGTCTTATTGTTTCTTTTGTTCTTATGTCCCTATGCTCACTAGTTTAGTTGTTATTTTATTTCTTAGTTGTTCTTTTATATTTCTTTCTCCAACCCTTTTCCTTACAACTGTCCTGCTTAGCAAACCCAACTAAGCTTGCAAGCACCTCTGTTTTTCTCACTAAGGTGACGAAAGAGGCACAACACTGATCATGCATGAAAGTCGTTGAACTATTTCCCACCTAGAATTTCTCTTTGGAATAAACTAATAAACAATACTAATTTATATTCCGATAGAACCTTTTCGATAGTATTATCAGAAAGTGTTCTGTCGAAATCATCATTGTCAAAGAACCTTTTCTCTCTGATAAAATTGTACCCTGATGAAGTCCTTTTTTATAGGTATTTTCCTTTCGATGCCTACATTCACATTAAGTCTCAGAGTGATTATTATGTGCCTACATGTCATCTAGTTATTGGTTTATAAAACTTGTTTGAATAATAAAATTTTAACGCATAAGAAGGTCCCTCACAAAACTAATGATAGTATTTGGAAAGCACGGATTGGCCAATTAACTCTTTTTATCCATAGCCTTAAATCTACCCACGGGTAAAGCATTGGCATAAGAACAATTATCGAAAAAGGAATATCTTTTTATACCCTTCTCATCGGATTCACAAAAAATCTCAACATTTCCTCTCTGATGACAAAACCTTTCGATGGTATCATTAAAAAGCTTGCTATAGGATTCTAATTTTTAGTGTTCATTTCCTCTCTGATGGGAGCCCTTCTGATTGTATGTAGAGAACTAAATTAATCCATTTTATGAAGTCTTTTCCCAGTAACACATCCCAATACAAGGATAAAATATTCTTCGATACCTTTTCTGTCGAAATGAAGGTTGACCACATATTTTTTCTTTTCGATAACTACTCATCTTGACAACACTATCACAAATTATTCCATGATTCATCTTTTGATTGCAAACCCTTCGATACATGAATCTGGTAATTTGTACCTCCAAATGCATTAATGACAAAATGACTCTACACCTGCAAATAAATGATTTCAAACTTGATATTAATAACCAATGTTAGGGTAACTTATACCTAAATAACACCTTGTAATCCCTAATTTACCCATCACACATTCTTGTGAACTTGAAAAATATTTCTTATGCATACTGTGGATACGAGTTAGCTTCTAATTTCAACCAAGATCTAAGAGGACATGTACGCGACTATTTTAATTTTTGTATTATTCTACTGTTATATCTATTAAATAGACTTATGAACTTTTTGTTTATCACAGGACATGACAATAACATTATGTCGCACACACAAACTAGAAAGACGAGAAAGCCTACAACAAATGCACCCACACCAGTGCCTATACCTACACCTGCAACAAACCTGAGAAGAGTTCTGGTCAAATATAAAATCTATCACAATGGTGTAGATAATTGTCCTAGGTACCAAGAAATATACAGGATTTTTTACCACGGTGACTTGCCCTCGGAGGATGAGAATTTAGAAGTTTATTGAAATATCCAGAATATTTGTGTTCACATGTTGGCCTGTCATCCAATGTTGTTTCCTTACAATGACGCAACACACTGGCATCTTAAATAGCTTGATCAGAGTACAACTACAATTAGGAGAAATAAGGGATCCCAGATAACATCTTTGAGAACAGAAGACATAAGCCTATGATACCACCTTGTCGAGCTAGTGGTTTCCCTAAATGCACCTTTTTTGAAGAAATTCAATGAAGACAACAAGGATTTTGCAGAATTAATGGAAGAATGGTGGCACAATGAGGATATAAAGTTCAATAAAAGGAATAGGTTAATTATCACCCAAGAATTTAAAACACCCTATAAGATGTTGAATACCATGATTTGCAGGATTTATGGAGAAGAAAATATCACTCGTTTCCAAATGGAATGGCTACCCATGTCCTACACAGTGGTGAATACATGAAAAGTTTTCAATTAGGATGAAATACTAACCTTCAATATCTACCAGAACATTAAGGATGTCTCAAGTATGAAGAAACCCAATTTTTACATGTCTTCATATAATTTTGATGCCATATGATCTTCTATGCAATTTCCTACTTTTGGGTGGATTTGGGACCAAGATCAGCCTCCTGCACATATATATTGTTCAGAGCTCTAGTACATAAACTACAAAAAATATGTTTATGACATATGTGACTTTCTCTTCGCTCCCTTACATACCATAACTTTCAGATTCCCAACATATAGGATATTGAGGGAGGCCATGGTTGGAATGAAAGGTATAAAAGAATGGTATTTAGGCAAGAACTACACATACATCAAGGTCTATGGGAACTATGAGGCCCCACACCTCCTTCCTAAATATGTTCATGATAGGATGTTAATTAGGGATCTTGCCTAGAAAACCATGGGGACATGAATAACCTATATTCTCTCAGGTAGCAGTAAAAATATTTGTCCTACATTCCTTGTTAACATAGGAAACTACACCTTGTTGAATGGTCCTCATGCAATAAAAGAGGCATAGGATCTGCAAGAGATGTGTTTGTTCCTAGGATAAGCAAGAGGGAATTATCCACAAAACTAGGCATTATACCATGTCAAATATGTTGGCTTGACTCATCAAATAAACCATGAAGTGAATTTTGTAGAGGAGGTCTTCAAAGGAGTCCTATTCTTTGAAGAAGTGTTACGAAGGATATTGGATGATGTAGCTAGGTAAAAGATTCATATGGATGAACAAGAGAAAAATAGAATAACCCGAGAAGAGTTACAATTACTTCTAGAGAAAGACTTGGAGAAATTAGAAGCTAAGAAATAAGAGGAGAAAAATAAAGCAGATGAGAGGCACCAAAACACAATGAAAGTTGATGAAGAGTATCAGAGAAAACAAGAAGAAAAAGGAAAGGTAAAAAATGAATGTAATAAAATTTTCAAGGCTGATGAGAAGAAGAAAAAGGAAGAAGCACTAAAAAATCTTGTTGATGAGAGGAAGATAACAAAAGAAGAGGAAATAAAAGATCAAAAATATGCACTTCAATAGAAAAACAGAGGGGAAGAAAACACTGGCAACAGAGGTGGAGGCACATAAAAATAAATAAGATGAAGATCAACATAAGACTATTGAAGTTGAGGCCAAAAGGAAAGTTGATGAGGATGTAGAATATCAAAGACAAAAAAAATTAAATGAAAATTAGAACGATCCATCTACTCCAAATGTGGGCATAGTTAACATTCCTCCCCAGGAATGTACCCCTCTTATGGTCATTTCGGGTAATTTAACCTTCTTCTTAGAAGTGTTAAATTTAGATGACGTTGTAGTAGCAGTATGGGATTACAACTATAGTAACAAAACTAAATTAATTGAGAAGAGGACAAACAAGAGGAAAAGAGGGGATACCAATGTCAACCGATCATCAACCAAAAAGAGTCATTGAATGGGAGGTAGGTTCAGATCCTTAAGAGAATGTTATACAATTTTCCTCTGCACTTCATGCATTTTGTAGGTGAAAATGCAATGTTTGTATAGGTAATAACTGCAACATTCGATACTGCACAAGTCAAAATTACTAAGTTAGAAAGGAAACTAAGCACACATAGAGATGACATCACTGTTGAATTTCATAGAGAAGTTGGTATTGCAGAGAAACTATAGAAAGAAGAAATGGAAAGGGACTTACAGACCCAAAAAAATTAAATGGATGCAAAATTCAGGAATCAAGCCAACACAACTGAGAATTTTCACAAAGAAGAGTTGTAGAAGGCAATACATGCTCAAAATAGTAAATTCAATGCATAATTTGAGAAGCAGGATCAAATAGCTAACAACCTGCACAAAGAGGAAATATATTCCATCAAATTGGAACACTCCAAAGAAATAGAACAGATAAAATACGATTACTCATAGGAGATGGAAAATATGCAGGAAAAACACGCAGAAATTAACAAGTTCATTGAACAACAGAAGCACAAAATTCTAGGGTTAGAACAAGGTAAGGAAAGGATTGAAAGGGATCTTGAAGGGAAAAAGGCATAAACCATCACCGTAGAGGTATTGATAGCATAAGACATAATGATTAATAAAGAAATACAATTAGAGAAAAGGAAGTGCTTCAACATCCTGAATGCCATTGAGAAGAATAGAGATGACCAAATAAGACTTGAATATCATATTGATAAAATCATGGAAAAATATCAAAATGCCAATGATGCCTTCAATAGGATTATTTATTGGTAGAGTGTATTGTACAAAGATCCACCAGATACCCTGCCACTATACACTGCTAGACAAAAAATAAAAGGTCAATTCCTTTTCGATACATGGAATCCCCTATTGCATTATATCCAAACTATTCAAGGGGTAGTTACCAAAGAATACAAAATATTATGGAACATTTCTGATGAACTTCTAGAGGAGTTTAGAATGGAAATCATGTCTACCATTGATGAAGCAACACTAGCCGAATTGAGGATAGTTGAAGTGGAACAATGAAGAGAATCCAGCGAAGTAGGTATATAACAACTAATAAAAGTGAATAAATAGGTTCTAGGTGAATATAAGATAAAACCCATCAATTTGATCATGCTGGCCCATAATTTCATCAAGAAAATAGAACAAGAATTGAAGCTAGAAGTCACCATAAAAATTTGTGATGGGGAACTAGACTTAGAAAAAATGCAACTGTGCAAATTAGACAAAATAATGAAAGACTATGCACTCTGGAAGGAATAGCAGGATCATATGGAAGAGTAGAGGATATCATGATTATTCTAGTTTTGTAATTGATCCATTTTTTGTTTTTTTTCATTCTTTTGATTGTAATCCGAACTATAATATGAAGAGACACACCCATATTATCCTCTGATAGTAGGAAATTTTGGAATGTAAAAAATACCTCTTGTTTTATAGTAGAGGAGACAACAAATAGAAAAGGTATTTTGATGTGTTGTATTGGAACATTATTACTATTGTATGATTAATATAGCAAGATAAAATGAGGAAATTTCTAGAATCATATATGTGCATATGATATTGGTCTTTTTGTATATGTCTATTGTGTGAATGTTATAGATCACAATGTTATGAATTTCTTCTTTACTATGATTTTTATATTTATACTCACTACATTTCCTTATGAGTACAACAAGTGGCATGATGAGTAGTTCATGCAATTCATTAACATTCTACTTACTTCATTGTTATATTAACTCATTATTTGCTTATATGAATTGATTCTTTAGTAGATAATGACATTATTCACTATACTCATTTTCTCTAGTCTGCTCCTGATTAGAATAGATTAGAATACTATAGTAATGCATCTTGATAGAGGTATATTTCATTATTTATATTTAATTTTATATTTTAATTCATCTGAGAACATTATGTTTTCATATTCATAATTATAAATAGTTTAGAGTGGAAACCAGGCCAACATACTAGTCAGAAATGCCATTCCAAACGAGAGTGGGTCTAATTGGGACCTTCCATCAGGAATTCTCCCTTACCTTCTTGACAGGCCATTTGGACCCATCAATATAAATGGCACTAGAAAGAGGGCCATCGAAATGAATGATTGCTAAAAAAATTCAGATCCTACCCATTCTATTCCACTGATAAGTACTACTCAAACTAGTGTTTTTTCTCATCTAGACCTGGACCAAGCCTTCCATCCTTTGTCATACTATATTATTAATCCTGCTTAGGTTTCCATCCAACTCGGTCTGGTTAGGTCACTGGGGCATCAACCCATCATCCCACTGGAGAACCGACCCGCCTCACTCACCTTACATATATCTCCCCATGTTTCAACATTGGTTTGGTCTAGTCCATTGGCCCACCGAACCACTGAATGTAAGCTTTCATAACTCCCACTCATCGACTTCGGTCTGGGACACTGGGCCAATGTACCACCAGGATTCTCCACACAAGTTCCCACATAATACTTACCAATCAGCTTTAGTCCAATTCATTGGCCCATCGAACTTCTGCATTCAATATTGCATCCAATTATCAACCCCGATCTAATCCAATCCACTGGGCCACCTCACAAGATTACCTTATTTAACCCTTACCAAATAGCTCTGATCTGGTCCATTGGTCACTCTGCATCAAATTCTATCCAACAAGGGATGATCTGATGTTGTTCTGATCCACTGGGCCAAAATTTTACATTGCACATGAGCTCCATAGGGTTTCGTGACTCTCTATGCTTCACACACAAGTGAAAAAGGGTTCCAGTTTTCTTATAAATCGTTCACTTGAAATATTCCCCATGCATGTGGGATAAATAAAAGGTAATTCCATCACAGATCAATGACTCTAGATCCATGCAAGGCACAATTCGATGGCTGCTCTGCACTGTTACTCCAAGAGGCATAATTGTCGATTTCAATGCCCAAATCGAGCAAGTGAGGCCTCAATGGAAAACCAAGGTTGTGAGGAATTTCCTGAGCATGGTTTCTAGGGTTGAAGAGTAGAGTTTAAACCACAAATATTCCCCCTCCACCATTGTCCCATAGCCATTAATTTCATTCAAAAGAAAAATATGCCTCCAACAACGTTTATCCTAGCATGTAGTAGGCCCCTTCAAAATCCCGGTGTTGTAAAATAACAACTCTAATACCACTTTGTAGAATACCCAGATTAGAAAACCCAAAACAATTTTCTCCAAGATGTGATCTAAAATGTACCCACTTCCTAGGTACTTCTAAATTCTCCCTCTTGGGTTAGTTCAAAATTATGATACCAATTAATTAATAAATAAGCATGAAATAAATACATGCACTAAGCAAGATTCATGATACCATAAAATAAATGAACCATATGCCATGGACAACAATAACCAACAAGAATGCACATTATAAATACATATCTCAGAGATAATAATTAATACACAACGAAAAAAAATATAAAAGCAAAGAAACACATGACCGGGAACACATATATTTAATAAAACATTCACCAACTAGTTGCAGACCAAGGACGTTCCACCCAACCTTAGACACTATTGTTCCAAGTCTCAATAGTAGGTCACCTTGAGCCAAGGCTATGAAATCCACAAGGAAAGGTCTCACACCGACACTCAGTTTCCCAAACCAGTCAACAATCAAGCTCTCACAGGTTTCTCAAACACAAAACAAATTAAGTTTACCATCTCTCTTTCCCTTCAACCTTCAAAACACAAAGAGAATGAACCCCCTTCAATGACACATAGTCCCTTAGGATGTTCACCTATTTCCAGGGCTCCAATGATTTTGGTTAGGAAATATCAATGATGAAAACTCTCAGGATTCTCAACTGTGGAAAATTCTCTGTCAACCACCATTATTCTCATTCCCATAGGCATCCCTCCCTTTCTGGAATAATTATTAATTAATTACAGCCAACCAAACATGGCTACTTTCCTTCAACAATTTGATTTTCCCTTCCCCATGCAAAACCAAGAATGAGAAGAAGAGTGAATTAGAGAGAAAAAACTCCAAAAACAAATTTTGAGTAAGAATGAAGAGTGTCTGTCTTGTAGCCAACAATGTATTTTATTAATAACAATGTTCAAAGAATTACATTTCCTAGGAACTTCAGCCCCTTTTAATTTTTCAGGCACTCCGACCTTTAATCAAATAAACAAAATACATTATTAACTTGGGGACTCAAAACCAAGGTATTACACAAAGAAAAAATTATGAACTCGCTAAAAAATATGTTTTCATAGTTTGTCAATGTTGTGCTTGTTTGAGCACTAGAGTGAGAAATAATATTTAGGTTAATTTCCTTGTTAGTCCAGAAAGACAACACATAAATGAGTTAGTTGATTAGTGGTTCAACCAGAGAGAAAAAAATAAAGTTAATAACAAGAAATAAGGTACTACCCATCCCCTCAATAGCCCCAAGGCTAGATTTCAGGTCGATTTTAGTGTCTTGTCTGAGTGCACTCCAATATGGAAGTGGTTGAGGATTGACCAATTTCATTAATTCGTCATTTATGCATCAGTGTGGGTGGATATAGTTGTGTAGACCACACAGTTTGTGCATTCAACGTTGTGTTGGCTCATGTAGATTTTGCAAGTCATCTTTGGGGAAATTGTGTTAAAGTTCAATAACTATTTTATATAGTTTTGATTTTTGAATAGGTTCTATAAATGCTTGAGGTATGTTGATTAATGTGTTGTGTTGGTATGTGTCTTCAACCATTTATTGTATTTTTGTGAGAAATGTTTTGGTGATAAAATATGCCCCCTAATGTGTGAGGTTAGGAGCATACGTATAGTTGAAATACATCATTGTTTATTTTGCTGATAATGTCATTGTGTAGAAGTGTGCGAGGCTTTGTATTGAGGAATTGTGAGAGTGACCCGTTGGAGGGAGAGGTTTCTAATATGTGAATCCAATATTATTTGAAAAATAAGACTTTTTTACATATGAGGTGAGCATGCCCCATGCTCATGTCATGAAAACAGAGTAGGATAAGTGTAACTAAAATATGTTGATAAAGTAGATACTTGTATCGCCCTCAGGGGCATCAATAACAATAGATGATGGTTTTGATGAGTGAGTTGGCTCTGAATTGAGGAATGGATGACTCAGAGGCATTGATGGCCTATCAAATTTAGATATATTCAACTATGACAAAAAATTACAATGTTTGCATAGTAAGACCCACCGTAACATGAAATTTTGTTGATTTCGAATGCTTATGGGGGTAAACGACATCATAAAGCATTGAGGACCCTTTTTGTATTGTTCGATATTTCTCATTAATAGTGGAATAAGAGACAATATACTACCCTTATTCTAGAAACCGGTGTTGATTTCGACAGGTGAGGAGGCACGATTGTATGAAGTAAAGGTCTTCTTGACATCGATTTGATCAAAATGGTGTTAATAATAACTGGTAACATGGACAAAGTTAAGGACATATGGGACTCAAGAGTTTCCCTTGGTTGGGGGGAGATGGAATGATGTAAGTGACCATAAAACATGATCTGGTATCAGGGGGATGACTAGATATTGGGTAAACTATGTAGAATGGGTGAGACTACAAAGGGGTGTAGGATGGGTCAAAATACAAAGGTTTGGGATAAGAGTGTCTGTGATAGTCAGGATTTTTTCCATGATAAGGATAGTTTGCAGAGATGGTTGTGGAAGTGGGATGCCCCAAAAAAGGGTGACATGGGTTGTTGTTTTCCAAGGAAAAAACACCATCAATGACGATGGAAAAAACCTACTATTTTGTCTGAAATTTAGAAGGTAATTTATACAATTACCAAATGAATAAAGAATAATTGATTTGATTGTACAAACATAGAAACGTGTCCTCCATTGAAGTATGGCTTGGTCTGCTTGAGTTGCAAGTTTGTATGATCCATATGGATCTCGGTGGCCATCCACCTTTTCCACTGAATCACCATTTTGAGCCCGTGGTTTTGATAAACCATAACATTCACCCTTTTGATGGGGAATGGAATGTAATGTCATCTTCATTTGTTAATTACATACATCATGTAATGGTCTTATGTACATGCCTAAAACTTAGCGTTAATGTACCAGATCCCATTAGAAATCCGCAGTTAAGCGTGCTCGGGATAGAGTAGTATTGGGATGGGTGATCGCTCGGGAAGTCCTAGTATTTTACATGCCTGTGGCATTTTATAAACTTAGTCCAATTTATCCCACATGCATCATGGGAATTTTTCTCCTCTCACTCTCTCATATATAATTGAGGTGAAGGAGGCCCTTTAATAATGAAATGGAGTGTGATGTAAAGCTTCTTGTGAATGAAGCATGGCCAACATATCTTTCTTTTCTTAGAGCAGGTCCCCGACGAGGTTAGGGTATAGAGATTTGGGTCTCAAGCTAGTTTTTCTTGAGGACAACCACTCTCTCTAGCCCAAGTAGCCTCCCATGGTGGAAGAAAAGAGAGATGACATAGAAGGATATCCTTTCAAGATGTTGCTCGAGGAATCCCTTGTGCGACAAAGGAAAAAGATGATGGACAACTTCACTCAGGTCCTTTGAAGACTACCGATGGTGATAGCTGAGGCATCTTCAACAAGAAACCATTTCGCAAGTGCGACACCCTTCAATGTACAAGTCAATTTTGATATCCCCTTATTAGAAGGTTAGATAGATGTAGATGCTATAGAAAAATGGTTGAATCTGCTAGAAGGTTATTTCTCTATCCAAAAACTTCCCGACAATGAAAAGATCACCTTCGTACTCCTTAAAGCCCTTCCCCATGTCAAAGCTTGGTGGGAAGGTTACTAGGAGAGGTACACCAAGGATGAATCTACACTATTTGGGGGAGAACCCACTTGGGAGGCCTTTGTGGATGACCTAAAGGAGGATTTATACCCTGTCAAAAACTATGACGACCAATACATGATATGGAAAACTCTGCGTCAGAAAATATACCAAATAGTGTCGGAGTACACCAACATATTTCATACATTGTGCTCAAATATGGGTATCAAAGACTCTGAGCGACATCTAGTTTTGAGGTAACACAGTGGTATACAAAGGTACATCCAAACAAATATGGATTTCTTGTACATCTCCTCACTAATAGTTTCTTATTGATATGCAGTCAAAATTAAGCAGAAATTCAAGCAGCAAAGTAAGTGGGAGAAGCATGGAAGAGCAAGGAAGGCCAACCTCAAGAGAGCTAGTCCCAGATACAGGAAAAGAAGGGTAAAGTGAAGTCTAAGAAAGACACCATAAAGTGGTGTGAGTTCCACAACAACCCTTGGCATAAAGCTAATGAATGTCGCTCAATAAAGTCATTGGTGGCCGAGCTAAAAGATAAAGATCCAAACCCCGACTTGGACCCTGATTTAGAAAATGATAAAAGGAGACAGATCATTGATGTAGAACCCACTGCTACTGTCACAACTACAACAATCCAACTAAAAGAGGATCCCGAGGAGAGCGAGAAAATCTTCCATTCATAGATGTGGGTGAAGGCGACCCCAATGCATTTTATTTTTGATAGTGGAAGCCAAAAGAACATCATCTCAGTAGAGGTTGTCAAGCAGTTGGATTTGATAACAACACCACACCCGAAGCCATACAACATTGGGTGGCTTCGCCAGGGTCAATATCTTCGTGTCAACCAAAAATGTCTCATGTCCTACGACATCAATCCTTTCAAGGATGAGGTATTATGTGATGTTTCGCTGCTGGAAGTCTATGATGTTCAATTAGGCCAACCATATATGTGGAGGCTTCATGCTATTTATGAGTCTCGAACCCGTAGTGTCATTATTACTCTGGGGGGTGAACTATACATGATACCTAAGGTAGTTTCAACTATTGTCCCACCAAAACAATTCCACAAAGTAATCTCTCATACTATAAAGTTTAGTATCTTCACAATCTGATCATAAGGTGAAAAGAAGGACACTACAACCACTGCAGCTTTAGCCCAAGACCTTTCTATCCAACAGAAGAAAATCGACAAGATTGTAAAAGAGTACCAAGATGTTCTTGTTGTACCTACGAGATACCTCCACACTGCCCAGTCAAGCAAGGTTATAACAAAACACTCCATACTCTTCATGTTGCATATTCACCGACATAGTCCTCCCACACTCATGTTGATCATGCAACTATATTGGTTGAACGGATTCAACCCCTCAAACAACAGGTTCATGGCAACCTTCAACAAGCTAAGAATGACAACTTCTTCAATAAGGAAAGCAATGCACCAAGCTTCAGATTTAGGAGAAGTATCCCCGTCTCCCATGTGAACTTGATGCAATGGGGACCATTTTTTCCTAAGGGGGGAGGAATGAACCAGATGGATCTCAGTGGCCATCCACCTTTTCCACTGAATCACCATTTTGAGCCTGTGGTTTTGATAAACCATAACATTCACCCTTTTGATGGGGAATGGAATGTAATGTCATCTTCATTTGTTTATTACATACATCATGTAATGGTCTTATGTACATGCCTACAACTTAGATTTAATGCACCAGATCCCATTAGAACTCCACAGTTACGTGTGCTTGGGATAGAGTAGTACTGGGATGGGTGATTGCTCAGGAAGTCCTAGTATTTTATATGCCTATGAAATTTTATAAAGTTAGTCCAATTTATCCCACATCCATCAGGGGAATTGTTCTCCTCTCACTCTCTCATATATAATTGAAGTGAAGGAGGCAATTTAAGCATGCAATGGAGTGTGATGTAAAGCTTCTTGTGAATGAAGCGTAGCCAACATCTCTTTCTTTTTTGAGATAAGCTACCCCATTTTTCTAGTTTGTGTTCTACAATGCTTTTCTATCTTATTCAGTAATACAAGTTGGGTTTCATTGTATTTTTGGGTTATATTCTATATTTTTGTGTATTTCATTGTTATATCTTGGTTGTATTTTTTCCTTCATGTCGTTCTCAAAATAATCCGGATCATTGTAGGAGTTGACTGATGAAAGGTGGGGGCCCCATTGGTGGGTTTCTGTACCAAGTAGATGAATGGAGGATGAAATTTCAGATGGGTGATTGATGTTGGGGGATATGGAGGGATAATGAAAATGAAGAGGTGCATTTAATGTAACCAACAAAACATGAAGTGGGAGTCCATAATGGGAAGGTTAGAAAGATGATGAGAAATAAGTATGAGGCTCATTCTCTGAAATGTAGGAAAGAGCAGCATGAGTGTCGATTTTCCAGGGGAGAAAATATCCATGGGATGACTCATGTTGGGGAGAATGATACCAGTTGACAGTACCTAAATGTAATAGAGGTGATAGTACTGCAGAGCTGGATGTGGGTTTCCTAAGGGTAAATGTTGGAGGTTATGACTAGGAGATGCAAATTTTTGTAGAGGTATTGATTGGATGCAGTGTTGAACATATACATGAAGATGCCATGGGATGACAAGACTGAGTGGGATATACGTCTTTGTAACAAGTACTTGCACACATAAAACCAAATAATTGAAGTGGAAAATATCTGATGATAAATAACATATGATAGTTATTTGATAAAAATTATAGTGAGCAAGTTTACCTATGACCGGGGTGAGGAAGTGCCCACCTGGGTTTTGGAAGGAAATGAAGAAGGAACGATATAGATGTGTAGATGGTAGAATCAAGATCATTGTTCCATGAATGCCATGAAAAATGAATCTCCTGGGATATGGAACGGAAGGTTGGAATTTTGGGGAGGGGGTGTATATATGGGCGTGGGGCCCACAATGCCATCTTATTTGGACTTGCACGAGTTGATTTCCTACTGTCTTCATGTGAGACTTTATGAGTGGTACAAGGTTGTGGGACGTCATATTTGGCTTGCGAGAGAGACTTGTGAGTGGTCTAATCATTCTACAATTTGGGTAGGGTACCTATGCTTAAGGGTAGAATTTCTTCAAATATAACCCCTTGATAGGGTCTTTGAGGGTAGCTCCTTTAGGGTGAGCCAAGATGTAGGCACCCTTAATGAGGAAATGGTGAACGATGAATGTTCCTCGCCACATGGACTCAAATTCACCATGGCCTTAGGTGTCATGGAATATGTCATAGGCCCCACTAAATCACCTTCTTTGAATGATCGAAGTTTCACTTAGCAGTCAAAGACAAATTTGTAACATTTTTTGACCACTTCATTGTTTTTCAAAGAGGAGCGTCGGTCCTCATCTAGGGATTCAAGTTTGAGAAATCATTTCTCCATAGGAATTGTGTCGAGTAAGAGCTCAATTGTAGTTCACAGTGTGGGAATTTCACATTCTATGGGAAGGACGACTTCGACTTCATGAACCAGATTAAATGGTGTGAATTCAATATAAAGTTTTACTACGGTGCGATATTCCCATAATGTTGAAAATAACATATGGTGCCAATTAGTTTTTTGTTTACGACAATGCATTGGAGCATGGTTTTGAGGACTTTGTTGACAACTTCAAATTGCCCATTCAATTATGGGTAGTATGGTCAAGAGAACTCATGAGTAAACCATAGCTTGGCAGATAACTCAATGAACACTTAATTTTTGAAATATTTACCATCGTTAGACACCATTTGGAGGGGAAATTCAAAATATGTAATGATGTGGTTGAAGAAGAAGTGGGTGACAGTGTCTGTCATATTATTGAATGTTGGCATGGATTCCACCCATTTAGTGAAGTTGTTGAAAACGACTATGATATATTTGTGCCCATTGCTGGATGGTGGATTGCAAGTCATTAAATAAATATCCCATTTGCAAAAGGGGTCTTTCGTAATGACTGTATGGAGAGGATCGAGGACGTTCTCGTTCATAGTGGTGTCAATGGAATTTGATGGGAGGTCTGCAATCATTGTTGTGAGGACGAGGTATTTCTTTCTCTTGGGAGTTGTGAAATCTAGGTAGTATTCTTCGCGGATGACGATCCAGTGAGAAACTTTTCCATTGATATAGTGCCTAATGAGTAGGTATTTCATTGGATTGAAATTTTCCATGACCTTCATAGTTCGAATCAAGATATAGTGGTGCAATTTTTGGAATGAAAGGATGACAGCTAGGGATAAATTCTCTTCACGATTGTACTTCGGTGGTGGCCCAGAGAGGTTTTTTTTATTATGTATTAAATGACATGTTCACATTGGTCATTGCCTACTTGAACTAGAACTCCTACGACTGATACCTCAGAGGTGAAAAAATATAGGATGTAATCCCTATCGAAGTCTGGGGGACTGATTAGGGGTGCTTTACTGAGTGCTTCTTTGAGGGAGTAAAAAGTATCTTGGGCATGTTGATCCCAATGGAATGGGATGTCATGAAGTAGTAAGTGCAATAAGTCATGAGCACGAATTGGATAGTAAGGAACAAAGCATCATAGGAAATTAGCCTTTCCTTGGAGGCTTTGCAGTTGGAGAAATTTTTTTGGAGGATAAATCTCATTGATTGCTTGGAATTTTAGGGGGTCCACTATGATTCCTTGTTGGGAAATGATGGAACCTAACAAGAGGAAATATATGACGCAAAACACACATTTGAGGGGGTTCAATCAAACATTGTACTTATGGAATCATTGAAATACAAGTTGTAAGTCCTCTAAGTGTTGTGACCGCTTCTTGGAGCGAGCGGTGAGATCGTCTAGGTAAGCGAGGATGATATGGGTGATATCATTAAAAGTGTATGTCATGGATCATTTGAAAGTGGCACCTACGTTTTTAATCCCAAAGGGAATGACACGATAGGTGAAGGTTACCCATGGGGTAGTGAACGCAGTCTTGTATTGTTCTGCATCACGGATTTGAATTTGATTGTAGCCGGAGAATCGATCCATTAGTGAAAGGACTTCATGTCTTGCGCAACCATCAATTACCTGATCGATGAAGGGTGTTGGGAAATTTTCGTTGGGGCATTCTTGTTTGAGGTCTCAAAAGTCTATACAGACCCAAATAGTTCCCTGCTTTTTGTTTACTGACACAGTGTTCGAGATCCAAGATGTGTAAGCAATGGGGTAAATGAACCCAACATAACGTAATTTATTGATCTCATATTTGATAGCCATGGAATTTCAAGGGTCTAAAGGTTGCTTATTTTGACGAATGAGGGAGACATTAGGCCATGTGTCGATGTGATGTTCAACATTGGCGGGGTCTAATCCGATAATTTATGTGTATGAACAAGTAACAAATTCCTGAAATTCCTAAAAGAGGGACTTGTAAGCAGTGATGTCTTCATGATAACATGCGATATCGATGGTGATTTCTTCAATTATTCCAAGTTTGATTGAAATGTATATTTTGATGGTAGGAGATATGTTGGCCATATTCCCTTCTTCAAAAGTGTCAGGTGCGTGAATTGTTTTTTTGAACCAATCCACATGTCCAAGGGGAATAAAATATTTGGCTTCAATTGCGTAGACTTGAGTGTCTATACGAGGTTGAAATGATTCTTGTGCTAAGAAGAAAGATCGGTGATGCGTGGCATCCCAAGGACAATCTAGTGTTGTCATGGACTCTAATATATCTTCATCATATTGGAAGATGAATGAAAATAATGGGTCATTATAGGTCTCAACAGGTGGGTGGGACATGGTGGTGCATGAGGTATAATTTGCATTGCTAATGATATTGTCATCTATGGAGGGAGAATAAGATGAGGATGGGCAGTCATTGTTTCCTTTGTTATAAAAGCATGATCATGGAGAAATAAAATAAAAAAAATGCATAAATAAAACACATAAGATACATAGATATATGTGGTTCACCTAGTGTGGGCTACGCCCACCAGAGAAATTTCCAGGTCATTCCTTTTTATTATACTACAAAATGAAGGGATACAACCTACAACACACCCATTGTAACTTCCTCTTCTTTCTCTTAGAGTCTCCTCTCTCAGAATACAATATTCATGATAATACACAGTCACAATGCAATTCCCTCATAAAAGAGGGTTTCCTTCTAGGAAAAAATCCCTAAAAATAACTTCTATTGTCAGATTTGTGACCTTATAATGAAAGGTCCAAATGGACTATGAAATTACCATATTTACAAGGAAATTGTTTCCCAAAATTTCACTTTGGGGGCGTTGCCCCCGAATCCCCTACCAGGGGGGGGGCTACAAAAATTGTCACCCCCCCTAGACCTCCCTAGAGACATATGTAGGGAGAGAAGCCCCCCCACACCCCCCCATTAGGGAATGGGGTCCAAGAACAGTTGAAACAAACCTCTGAATTAGGTAGAGAATCAGACTGCACCACCAACAATCTCCCACTTGAAGATTGATCACAACAACTCCAGTACTGTTGTACCTATTGGACTATACTCCACCTTGGACCTAGAAAATTTATCATCTTCACCTTCATGCTTGAAGATCATATGAAACTAAGCAGGAACTCAGTTTCTCTCTAGTTACTCCCTTTGTTAATATGTTTGCAGGATTATGGCTAGTAAGTATCTTTTCGAACTTCAAATGTCCATCTTCCAAGATGGATCGTATGAAATGGTACCTGAGTTGTATATGCTTAGTATTTAAATGGAAGGACGAGTTCTTTTCAAGATCAATGGAACTCTCACTGTCATAGTACAACCTGCTATTCTCCTTATTTTTTCTCAATTCCTCCATAAACCTCTGTAACCAAATCATTTCTTTACTAGCCTCTGTAGCAGCAACATATTCTACTTCTATTGTTGAAAGCGCAACAACCTTTTTTAGTTTTTAAATCCAACTTACTGTTGTTCCACCTACAGTAAAAACATACCCTGTGGTGCTCCTCTTGCTATCTTGATCACTTGTCATATCTGAATCAACAAATCCCTGTAGAATAGTGTATGAACCTCCAAAACATAATGCATGAGTAGAAGTACCTCTCAAATACCCAATAATCCACTTTACTGCCTCCCAATGTTCTTTACCTGGATTGTTCATATACCTTCTCACAACTCCCACTGCATGTGCAATATATGGTCTTGTGAAAACCATCGCATACATCAAGCTGTCAACTGTTGATGAATAAGGGACCTTGGACATGTATGTTATCTCCTCCTTTGTCTTGGGACACATTTCCTTAGTTAATTTGAAATGGCTGGCCAAAGGTGTACTAACTAGTTTTTCATTTTGCATTCTAAATCTCTCCAACACCTTCTCTATGTACTCACCCTCAGGTAATGTCAATTTGCGATTTTTCTCGTCTCTTGTTATTATCGTACCAAGGATTTTCTTTGCAACACCCAAATCCTTCATCATAAATGAATTATCTAATTTCTTCTTGCGAACATTTATATCTTGCATATTAGACCCTGCAATAAGCATGTCATCTACATACAATAGCAAGATAATATAGCTTCCATTTTCTATCCTTTTAAAATAAACACAGTGATCAGAATGACAACTACTATAACCTTGTTCTGTCATAAACCTGTCAAACTTCAAACACCACTACCTTGGAGCTTTCTTTAGGCCATACAATATTTTCTTCAACCTACATACCAAATTTTCCTTCCCTTCGACCTCATACCCTTGTGGTTGTTGCATATAAATCTCTTCCTCCAAATCCCCATGGAGAAAAGTTTTTTTTACATCTAATTGTTCAATATGTAAATCTTGTACTTCCACAAGACTTAAAATAATCCTAATTGAAGTCATATTAACAATAGGAGAAAATATTTCATCAAAATCTATACCTTTCTTTTAAGCAAACCCCTTTACAACAAGTCTAGCCTTGTACCACTTTTTTCCTCCATATTCTTCCTTCAACATGTAAACCCATTTATTCTGCAATGCTCTTTTTCCTGCAGGAAACTGAACCAAGTTCCAAGTCTGGTTATTTACCAAGGAACCCATTTCCTCTTTCATGCCTTGCTCCTACTTATTTTTAGTGTCTACTTTCATTGCCTCTTCATAACATTTTGGTTCACTAGAATTAGTCAACAATAAATAATACAATGAGGGAGAGTATCGTTCAGGGGGTCTACTTAACCTGGTAGATATTCTAACAACACTTGTAGGAGTTTGAGGTACCTATTGCTCCTATTGTTGTACATTTTGATTTTCTTACCTTTGAAATTTCTTTTTTAGTGATCTCATCAAGCACTATGTATTCTGGTTTTTCTTTTTCTTATTTCTTTCCCTACAACTGATCTTTGTACATGATATTTTCATTGAATATGACATCTCTACTCCTAATTATTTTGTGATTCTCATAATCCCATAAGAGATAACAAAAATCATTAACATTGTATCCAATAAAGGTACACTTCTTGGATTTTTCCTCAAGCTTTGTTCTATTTTCTTTATCAATATGGAAAAATGATTCACAATTGAAAGTCTTCAAAAAAGAATAGTTTACCTTTTTACCTGTCCATTCCTCCTCTAGAATTCCACCATCCAAAGAGATTGAATGTCCTTTGTTTATTAAGTAAATAATAGTATCTACAACATTTTCCCATAACTGTAAGGGAAACCCAACATGCAATATCATACTCCTTGCACGCTCCATGATTTTCCTGTTCATCCTTTGTCACACACCATTTTATTGTGGTGTTCCTGGAACTGTTTGCTATCTATGAATCCAATGGTATGAACATTAATCACCAAATTCCTTGCTGCAACATTCACCTCCATT
>ML806432.1:0-11080 GCA_009831015.1 Picea engelmannii
AATCAAATTGTTGTATAAATACTTCTTGTATAAAATCTGCCCCTTGGAGAATCAAGACGATGTAGACCCTCGACATTTCTCATCGAGGGGTGGTATAGAAACAAAGGATGCTTAGTCAAGAGGAGTGAAGAGAGCATATGAATATGAGAGTTCAAACTAGTTGTTGTTAGCATAACTATGGGACCAAATTGTTGTTTCTATCATTCCCGGTAAGGGATCAAGATTGAAGATGGCCTTTATGTAGAGAATTTTCTAGAGCCTAGGGATAGCTTTATACTGCAACCCCCTTATACACTTAGACATTGGA
Source organism: Picea engelmannii (assembly GCA_009831015.1). NCBI lineage: Eukaryota > Viridiplantae > Streptophyta > Pinopsida > Pinales > Pinaceae > Picea > Picea engelmannii. Next base: position 308 of record ML806432.1, read on the forward strand.
TGCCTTGGTTGAGGATCCCCTTAGGTTAGTTCAGAGTTGGATCCCATTAAATTTGGGTGGAATCTAAGCACTAGATTCGAAGGGAGGATAGATTATGTTGGATCCACTATAGACATGATGGAAAACATATATAACAAATTTATATTTAATTTCCACTGCAATTGTGATCTACATGGTTAGTTCAGTTACATATTCAGAAAGTCTTATAACTCCCTTGAACCACTTTTTTTTAGGTATCCAAACTAGAGGTGATTGAAATTATGCTTAGGAGAATCCCTTGGGCTTAGATCTCATGTCTTCTCCCCATTTGATTGGACACTACTTAGAGGATTAAATATTATTTCTCAATGCTCCCAGTAGACAAGGGAACTGAGAGGCAAGCAGAGGAAAACACATTTTTAGCCCCCAAATCTATTACATGTTGGGACATCATCCTACTCTTGACAATGAGACCCATGTAGAGTACTTGACTAGGATTTCAAGATAGTTTATACTAGACAAATAGAAAACCCTCCTCCATTAGCGCTCGAGAGCAGATTACCTATTCTAGAAAAAGAGGAATTCCCTATGCTAGATCCAATTCTTCTAGTAATTCATCTATATAAAGACTACTTTCTTCAACCTTAGATGTTAGGAGAATCATGTCGTTAGTGGATACTTCAAAGTAGGTCAACCCCCCAGCTCATTACTTTGATGATAGCCTTGAATTCTTGTCTTTATACTATATTTCTTTTTGTGTTTGTAGGAGTGACCTTCACAATTCCACTATGTATTGTAACTTATGTAATGAGAAATGTTTTTAACTTAGTTTGTTAAACCTTACTAAACTTATCTTATGTGCATCCTCAAAAATATGTCAAACACCATTACATCAGCAAGAATTCCAAACCAATAAGTTCTGATGTAGAAAGAGTGTGAATAGAGGGATTGTCTCACTATCACTAAGTAACATGTCCTAGTAATGGCATAAAATGCCCATGTCTAAGTGAAGATTGAGGTTGGGGTGGTTTGACTAGATAGGTGGGAGGTAGGTTTTGCATCTAAAACATGTTGAAACACATTTGTATTTTAGTTTGTATGAAATGAGCAATGGTTAAAATTTACGAGATGCTTGATGCAATGCATAAGCATGCAAAATGAATCTATGCAAGATTGACAAGTACATAAGCTCTACTAGAATGCGTATTCAAATATGCATGCACTATATGTGGAATTGTGTTCTACCTTGTTGAATGTCATGTTCAAGGTGAAGATGGTGGCATAATCAAAATTTGTAGGAACATACATAATTGATAAATAGATAAAAACCTATCTCAATGAATATGGCGTGAATTTTGAAAGGCAAATGCATGTTCTAAAAGTAATATCTTTTGAGATAGGGGGCATTAATGTTTGATATATTTACCATTTAACACAGATGAGTTATTTTCAATATTATGTAGGTTCTTTGGAATAATTACGGGACAACCCCAAGCCTACCCAACTAAGGAGAACTGTCTCCATTTATAATGAAGGTAGTTTAATATTCTAAGGACTTTATCACCAACTTGGAACTGCCTAAGCATAAATTTATTTTCACATATTTGCATTTACATTTTCATATATTTAGTATGTTATAAATCTCTAATATATTTTTGTCAATCTATTCTAGCTACAGAGGATAAACATAGTGAATCTCATCCAAGGTTGATGATCTTTGGGTAAATATTATTAATGAAGGAAATGCATTTACCTAAGTTTTCTATCTTCCTCAAAAGTAATTTTAATGTTAAAACGTTACTTTATTTTATTTTATTAAGAGAACTCAAAATATCTACCTCAATTGTGATTTTTTCCAATTGTTCTATTTTGTAAATTTAAAGATATTCAAAAAAGATATTAAATAATGTCAAGGATAAGTTTATTATGTGAACTAGTAAAATCTACATAATAGTTAGTTAATCAAAGTTCTTATTATTGTTTAAATTCCATTCCTTTGTGCATTAATTTGTAACTTCATACACCTTTTAGAAGTAGCTTATTTAGGTGGATATGTTATTCTAACACTTTCATGAATGAAGATATAATGTCTTAGATTTAATCAACTAGTTATTGTGATTTACAATTTCAATTTTTTATGTCTTTGAATGATTTTATTCTTTCTAGCATTATGAATTACTCAAATAATCACATTACAAAATATCCACAAGAATATCAACTTGGCCAGAAGCATATAAAACCATACATAAATTTCATTTGGTGCCCTTATACAATTTTATTTAAAAATATCATTATTCTCATGTTTCTTAAGGAATCACTCTTTTCATTAATATTTATAGATCCATTTTACATCTAAATATTTCTTTCTATTTGTTATATTATCTTCAAGGTTTGACATTTTAACATCTATACAAATTATTTTGATCTAAAAATTATAGTTAATGGTTTAGTCAAGACAACTCCAAATGCCTATTTCATTATGACTTTTTCTTTTGTTTTTAAATGTTTTATTTTATTATTTTAATTTAAAGAAATTTACAAAATATCTTTAAGCAAATGTAAAGTATAAGTTTATTATATGAATTAGCAAATATTCATAATAGTTAATCAAAATTTTTATTATTATTAAACATTGATTGATTTGTATGTTTCTTTGCAAAGTAATACACACTTTTAAGGGTAGTGCATTTAGGTGGAACTTTTATTGTAATACTTGAATTAATGGAGATAGGATTCATTCTTGGATTTAATTAAATGTTTATCTTATTTACATCTTTATTTTTTCATGCATTAGAATGAATTTAGTTTGTTTCTATGATTACAAAGAGTTGTTCATGGAGGTTTCATGGTACCTAGCTAGATTGATATTTTTGTACATTTTTTTCAATGTGATTATTTGAGTGACTTACCTTTTTATATTGAAAATTTTAATATTATTTTGTAATTTTTTATTAAAATTTGGTTCCATTGTATATGATGTTTTAATGTGTTATATCCTACTCATTTTACATGTTGCTTATTAATCAATTTTCCTATATATGTTGTTAGAAAATTGAGAAACATAATTTTCCAATCCTTTGGGAGGGAGACTATTTGTCCTAGATCTTTTAATGTACTTGAAGAGAAAAAACACTTTCCACAAATATATTCTGAATTTTCTCCTCCAAGGCACGGAAAATGGAACACTTTGAAGGTCCTTGAGTGTATCAAGTGTGGAAATTTTTAGTTGTTAATATTTTCTTGTACACTGCCCCACTCCAAAGACATTTCTAGATTTCCAACTACTATGGCAGATCTAGTTCCAACAACTTGTTCGAGTATCATTTCTTCATAGAATATCATTCTCCTTTGTGCTCCCACTCATGTGAATATTAAAGCTTAGATGTTAGATCTCAAGGCAATAGACCTATATATGCTAGATTTATTACATTGTAACATTTTAATATTGAAAAATGATATTATAGTAGTATCATATTGATTGAAAACACACACACACACACACACACACACACACACACATATATATATATATATATATATATATATAATTTATTTATTTATTAATGCTTGAAATATTAATTAGTATATTAAATATTAAAATAATTAATCACACTAATTCAAACTTTTATATATGTACAAGTAATCAATTTTTTATTCACATTTATATCTTCTATTATTAATCCATGATATTATTAAACTTTACTAGTATAGAACAATGTTTAGCAATAGATTAAACAAATTATATTAGGTATAATTAAATAATGATATTGCTACTGCACTTCAAATATATTTGAGATTTGTTGGATTTAAGTATGTTCTATTTGATATACCCTCTTATTTAAGGAAGTAAATGAAATATTTATATTTTCATGCAACAATTCAGTGTGTGGACCATTTAGATTTTGTATTGGAGTTTTTGGAGCTTTCATTGAATTCAATTATCTTATTTTATTTAAAATAAACTTATATAATGGTTTCTTCGTGATAGACTAAATGCTAATGATTGTTTCCACCACTTATTTAAATTGTAAACATGCCCTTTCAACTTCTTAGTTCTTATTTCACTCCAAGAGGTTCCAAAAATGGGTTAGGGGAAAATATTAAATTATAGTTATTTAGATTTTAGATAATTAAAAACTCTCTCTAATATAATATTGGATTTATTAAGCATATTTAAAAAAAATAGTGCGTGTCTCTAATTGTTTTTCTATATATTAATGTTTTCTTATTTTATTTATATATAATGCATTATTAATGTTTAAGCAGATTATTAATGTTTTCTTACTTTATTTATATATAATGAATTTTAATATATTATTTGAGAAATGTACTTATTTTTTATTAATTTCTTATTATATAAGGCATTTTAATGTATTATTTTAAGAATGTACTTTTTTCTTTTACTTTATTCTTATCACATGTAAGGTATACGATCCCCTTCCTTTTTTTTATTTATACATGTTTTTCAACTAATATTCATACATAATAATAAACTTAATATTCATGCATGATCCTACTCTTGACAATGACACCCATGTAGAGTAGTTGGCTAGGATTTCAAGATAGTTTATACTAGACCAATAGAAAACCCTCCTTCATTAGCGCTCGAGAGTAGGTTACCCGTTCTAGAAAAAAAGGCATTCCCTATGCTACACCCAATTCTTCAAGTGATTCATCTATATAAAGATTACTTTCTTCAACCTTAGATGGTAGGAGAATAACACATTCGTTGGTGGATACTTCAAAGTAGGTCAACCCCCCATCTCAATCCTTCGATGATAGCCTTGAATTCTTGTCTTTATAATCTATTAATTTGTGTGTTTGTAGGAGTGACCTTCACAATTCCACTATGTATTGTAACTTATGTAATGAGAAATGTGGTTAACTTATACAATGAGAAATGTTCAAAGAGAGAAAAGGGAGGAAACCAGTTGCAACAACAACACAACCAACATACCTGAGATGTGATTCGGGTGATGAGACTAAAATCACATTAGTTCGTTTGACAAGAAAAATTGGTGATGGATATGATTCTAGAAGTAAATTGTTTCACATAAGGGTGATAATGAAACATACTAATATCGATACATTGATAGATAGTGGATCTCAATCTAACTTGATTTCATAGGAAGTGGTTAAACAATTGGTATTAAACACTAAGATGCATCATAAAACTTACTCACTTAAATGGATAAGAAACAATCATTATTTGCAAATAACAAATCAATGCACTTTAAAGTTTGCAATTTCATCAAAGTTTGTGGCTGAGGTAATGTGTGATGTGGTGCCACTCAATGAATGTGGAATGGTCTTAGGAAACCCTTATTTGTATGATCGGAAAAAAATCTTCTACATGGAACATAATCAATATCACTTCACTAAAGAAGGCAATGAATATGTTGTACATGCTCCTCACTTAAAAGAAAATCAATCTCTTCAAATAATGGAACAATTAAGGAAGGAAACCTATGAAAGAAACACACCTATAATTGTGCCAAGAAAAGTAGTTGATATTAATCATGAACATGAGATGGTTGTCGAATGCAAATTAAATCATACTTTGCTTCAAGATAAGATAATGTTGTGCAAGAACATCAAACATATTAGTTCATTTGCAGTCATATTTTTTATGTTATCCCTGCTAATGTTTTCAACATGGATGGTAGTGGCTTCAGTGAGATGGGAACGAGTTCAAGTGGCTAACAATATGCTCTCATTTCTCATGGTTTTTTTTGCAATTGATTATGATGCGACACGTGCATGGGATGGATTTTACAGACAAAGGAAAAGTGGGGTGGCCTATACCATAGTTGATCACTGGTTAATGGAGGACTAGAAGGTCTTAATGGGCAGGCATGATCCAAAATGGATCTAGGAAGGCCTAAAAATAAAAGTTCTCGGAATCAGATGAAACCAATGCCATTATGTCGGGCTCATCACGTCGATTCCATCCATATAATGTTTTCCAAAATTGGGCACTGTATGTGAAAGTTATCACGTTCTAATCGATTTCCCAAACATGCAAACAAAGTAAACTGGTCAAAGTCAATAGGTCATACTATTGACATCAGTAGTACGATAGGTGATGTCAGCACGATGTCATGATGAAATCAACAGGGACACGTGGCAGGATGAGGAGGTGACACGTGTCACTTGTTTTTGGTATTTTCAGGGGCTTTTGTGGACAAATAAAAAATTGACATGTGGCACTGTACGGACACTTACGTGTCCCAATGACAGGCTGACACATGGAAGTATGGATAACAGGTGGTTCTACAGATGCTAACGTGGCAGTGTGATTGGGCAATACAGATGTTGACGTGGTAGGTGACTTGTGAGGTGACTTGGATGTATGGATACTGACATGGAAGGCTCAGGGTACGACACATGGTTGTATGATAATGACATGGCAATTGATGTGGTAGGTGACTATGCATGATGATTGGATTATACAGGCCAATCCAGAGGTGACACATGGCCCAATCACAGGGCGCCACATGGCATGCCAGATTTAGCCAATGTGGACTTTGTAAATTTTTTTTGTACCACCTACGAAGGATTCAAAACCTTGACCTCTAGGTGAGGCAACAGACTAACCAGAATATGCTAGCCACCTGGGTGCACATGCCACTTGTTAAAACATGTGGTATATTATTTATTTAAGTTCGAATGGTGTGCGGGTTTAGGGCTAATCCTCGGTCAGAGGGGGGCAATGCTAGGCCACATGGCACCCCACATGACCAGAGCTACGGACTAGGAGTCAAGCCATAGTTTTTGGTGCAAGGGAGGTTGGCACATTGCCATATGTCGTTCTCATGTGACCTAGAAAGGTGGGTTAGCATCAGAGTCTAGGGGCCAATGCTCAACACATGGCCATATGGCATGCCCCACATGATCAGGGGCTCGGAGAAAAGGGGATGCATGCCCAATTTTCTAATTTGTGTGTTTAAAACCATATTATATGGATTTTTTGGATTTTTTTATGCTGATTTTGGGAAATTTTTGCCCAAAATCGAGGATCTAGATCCCTTTTTAAGGCCAAATATTGGGAGGAAGTTGGGATAGGATCCCCATCTAAAATCCTATATAAATCAAAGGTTTTTGATAGACCAGGAGGTCTATATTAGCAGAATGATGATGATTTTGCGAAGCTTGAAGCCATTTTTATTCAGGGAAGCCATTGACGAAGCGAAATTTGGAGGCCAATTGTGGGAGTTACGCTCAACCTTTTTTAGTGTTGATAGTTGTGTTGGATTCTTGAGGTCGAGTAGAACACAACCAAACTAGTTTTTAATCCTTTTGATAAATTTATGGTTTAATTTTGAAGCATTTAAGAGAAATAAGAAATCCTCCCCCATTGAGACAAAGGCCCAAAGACGTAGGCAATCTTGTTCAACTCTGTTAAAAACCTTGTTGTTGTGGTTTTTTTTTTCTTTATGATTATATTTTGATCTGCATTTCTTTATGGTGGCTGAAATAATCTCTCATTTACTTCTTATTCATTCCTTAATTCCTAAATGGTAATTGAACACATGCTTAAAACTCAACCAAGTCTTTAAAGATAATTTACGGATCAATAGTGGAACAAATCTATCATGTTGCACTAGGCTCTGAGTCAAGGATGATATAGCTACATGTACTTGTTGCAATCCCTCTGCAACATAAGTATGTTGAGCATGGGGGGTTAGGCCCAACCCCTGGAATTCACCATTGTCGAAGTAGTTGACATGGTTACCAAAAACAATTTTTTTCCCATAATTTTTTCAAAAAATATAAAGGCACCTCCCTGTTATTATAGGGATGTGCATCAAATACCATAAACCACCTATCCATCCAGTTTTGAAGAATTTGTGGGTGGGTGCACCAATCAATACAAATGTGTTTCTTGGCGACATGTGGTTGTTGTGCAGTTCGAGGATCAATAAAAAGCAACATTTGATCTTGTTTTCTAATACCCAAGACTCTAACTTAGTTTCTATCTAGTCCAATCCTGTAATACTCGATCATTCTAGCCTAGTATTAAAAAATAGAGGTTAATTTCCCTTTGACACTTGCAATGGAGCTCATAATGACATCCGATGAAGTGGCAAAGGACTCTAGACTAGGTTCTCTGGTTCCCCTTAAATCATTCACAAGTGATATCAGAGTATATAACCCCTCATCAATCTGTATGTTTATATTTGGTGGTTGTGGTGGGTTGAGGTTTTCCTCACCATTGTTTGCTTGTGGGCAATTTTCATTGTCTCCAGGTTCCATTTTAATAATATTTGCTGCAATTTAACAAGGAAATTTAATAAGTGCACTTATGACAAAGGTATTACAAACAAAAATTTCATTTTATCTCAACAAAATCATTAACACAATTTTGTGAAAAAAAAAGAAAAACCATGTGTTATCTTTACAATGAACTTGAAAAAAACTTGTACAATATTAGTTAATTGTTCAGAGATAACAAAGGAGGAGACAAAGAGAGGAGAAAAATAAAATGAGGGGACAAATAAAACAAGGGAAGAGACAAAGATAACAAATGAAATGAAGATAAATCAATCATACTTGGGTGGAAAAGGACACAATGGAAAGATCCTGAGATTTTCCCCTCCTCTACTCCTCCTCTTTGCTTGATCAAACAAGGAAACATGAGAGGAACAATGTGCAAATGGGCACAAATTGCACCCACAATCCCTTAAAAAATGAGCACAATAGGAACACGTGTGCGTTCCTTCCAACATGCCTATTTGGCATGGTGAGTGGAGGTTTAGGATTTTCTAAACCTCTAACACCAGGAACACATGCACGTTACTAGGAACGTCCATGTGTTCTTGTGGGTGTGTGTTCCTACTGACCCCCTTGCCATTTTTAGTCCACCAACTTTGTGCACACACCCAACAGAATTCCATGTAGAGAATTGACTTGATTTTTATTTATTGTGTAAAGATGTTATTTGGGATTTTTCTAGCTTTATTCATCTTAGTATGAAATCTGTAAGAAAATGATGAAAGTTGTAAATAAAATTTTTCTATTGATGAAAGTGTCTAGACCAACTGAAATTTCTAAAACCATGGGATAATCTACAATTCATGCAAAAAAAAATTTGGCCTCTTGCTGCATGAAAGTTATGATGGTTCTATCACCTGCTATCATGTTCAAAATAAAAAATCTTATCATCTAATTTTCAATTCCATATCCAATTCAATAACTTATAATGTTAACAAAAGCTCCACTCACTATGCTACTATAACCACTACTTCCACTTGCTCCAAATTGCTGAAAATTAGAAATCAAATCAAACCTATTAAAATTAATTATAGATATCTGATAATTCAAAGGCAACCAATTTGTGGCTTGGGTTGGTCCATATATAGTGTTTCTTGATGCCCCTTCAATAGTTTGGGAGTATCTTCTTCTTCAGAGAGGTGGCATAGATCAATTAGTTCAGGTTATAAATTTTGCAGGTAGAGACAAAGTAGCCTCAACCCTAACACTATGACGAAGACTACTCACTTTATTCCTGTGCGTACAACGTATCAGGCACCTGACATAGCTAGAGTTTTCATTAGTGAGATTGTGAGGTTGCATGGCGTGGCTAAGAGGATTATATGCGACCAAGGATCGATGTTTACTGGATGATTTTGGACGAGTTTCCAAAAGGCCTTGGGAACCCAACTTAACTTTAGTACTGCATATCACCCGGAGATTGACAGGAAGATTGAACGAACGAACCAAAACTTGGAGGACATGTTGGACATGTACGTAATGGACCCTCAAAAGAATTGGGAAGAATTTTTTCCTCTAGTAGAGTTCTCTTTCAACAACGGTTACTAGAGCACCATTAAGTTAGCGCCTTCCGAGTTTCTTTACGGGCGACCATGTCAGACGCCTTTGAGTTGGGATCGGCTTGAGGATAGGGTCTTGGTGGGACCAGAAGAGATCTAATAAATGGAATAACAAATGCAAACAATAAGACAAAGGATTAAATAAGTGCAGGATCAACATAAGATTTATGTTGATGCATGCCGTGTTGACCGTAGTTACGAGGTCGACGATCGAGTCTTCTTGCGGGTTAAACCGCATAAGAGTTCGATCAAGTTTGGGAAGGGAGCTAAACTCTCTCCTAGGTTCATGGGACCCTTCAAGATTGTGGAGAGAAAGGGGCCTGTGGCCTATCGACTAGCCTTGCTTGATTCCTTGAGGTGTATGCACGATGTTTTTCATGTATCTGTTTTGAGACATTATATTAGTGATCCTACACATATTATTGACATGAGTTCCTTATAGGTATCGGACGAGTGGACGCTCACGAATGAGCTGGTCTGCATCTTGGATCATCACATTCGACAGCTACGACGTCAAACAGTAGATCAGATCAAGGTCCAGTGGGACAATTATAGTCCGCACTCAGCGACCTGGGAGGATTCATATGATATGTGCCAACAGTTTCCATTTTTGTTTAATAGATAGACATATGATACTGTGATACATTTTACTTCATCATTTATACTGTGAAACTTTGGGACAAAGTTTAGACCAAGAGGGGGTGTATGTAACATCCCGCTCTGGCGCACTAAGCGAACTTATTCTTTGAGGACACTTGCTTGCAAGTGATCCGGATTATTATGCTATTAAAACTCTTGATTTTAATGATGAGGCATTATGGGTTGATGATATGTTGTTTTACTACATTGACATAGACAGGTGCTATTGACTCGGTTTTACAGAGTGTGCAGGGTTTTGGACCTCGAGGATGTAGAGGCATCGATGGAACCCCTTGGAATCCAAATCGAGTCAGGGAGTGTG
>ML806432.1:33627-57853 GCA_009831015.1 Picea engelmannii
AAAACCAAACAAGTTTGTAATCCTTTTGATATGTTTTTGATTTACTTTTGAAGCATTTAAGAGAAATAAGAAATCCTCCCCCACTGAGACAAAGGTGATCTTGATGAACTCTTTTAAAAACCTTGTTTTTATGGTTTTTTTTTTCTTTATGATTATATTTTGATCTGCATTTCTTTATGGTGGCTGAAATAATCTCTCATGTAGTTCTTATTCTTTCCTTTATTCCTAAATGGTAACTAAACACATGATTAAAACTCAACCAAGTCTTTAAAGATAAATTACGAATCAATAGTCGAACAAATCTATCATGTTTCACTAGGCTCTGAGTCAAGGATGATATAGCTACATGTACTTTCTATAATCCCTCTGCAACATAAGTATGTTGAGCATGGGTGGTTAGGCCCAGCCCCTGGAGGTCACCAATGTCGAAGTAGTTGACATGGTTACCGAAAACAATTTTTTTCCCATAATTTTTTAAAAAAATTTGAAGGCACCTCCCTATTATTATAGGGAGGTGCATAAAATATCATAAACCACCTATCCATCTAGTTTTGAAGAATTTGTGGGTGGGTGCACCAATCAATACAAATGTGCTTCTTGGTGACATGTGGTTGTTGTGCAGTTCGAGGATCAATAAAAAGGGACATTTGATCTTGTTTTCCAATCCTGTAATACTCAAGCATTCTAGCCTAGTATTAAAAAATAGAGGCTAATTTCCCTTCGACACTTGCAGCAGAGCTCACAATGACATCTGATGAAGTGGCCAAGGATTCTAGAATAGGTACTCTGGTTCCCCTTAAATCATTCAGAAGTGATATCAGAGTAGCTAACCCCTCATCAATCTGTATGTTTATATTTGGTGGTTGTGGTGGGTTGAGGTTTTCCTCACCTTTGTTTGCTTGTGGGCAATTTTCATTTTCTCCAGGTTTCATTTTAATAATATTCACTGCAATTTAATAAGGAAATTTAATAAGTGCACTTATGGCAAAGGTATTACAAACAACAATTTCATTTTCTCCCAACAAAATCATTAACACAATTTTGTGAAAAACAAAGAAAAACTATGTGTTATCTTTACAATGAACTTGAAAAACACTTGTACAATATTAGTGACTTGTTCAGAGATAACAAAGGAGGCGACAAAGAGAGGGAAAAAAAAAACAAGAGAGAGGACAAATAAAACAAGAGAGGAGACAAAGATAACAAAGGAAATGATGACAAATCAATCATACTTGGGTGGAAAAGGACACAATGGAAAGATCTCGAGATTTTCTCCTCCTCTACTCCTCTTTGCTTGATCAAACAAGGAAAAATGAGAGGCACAATGTGCAAATGGGCACAAATCGCACCCACAGTCCCTTAAAAAATGAGCACAATAGGAACGCGTGTGCATTCCTTCCAACATGCCTATGTGGCATGGTGAGTGGAGGTTCAGGATTTTCTGAACCTCTAACACCAGGAACACGTGCACGTTACTAGGAACGTCCACGTGTTCCTGTGGCTGTGTGTTCCTGCTGACCCCCTTTCCATTTTTCGTCCACCAACTTTGTCCACACACCCTACAGAATTCCATGTAGAGAATTTACTTGATTTTTATTTTTTGTGTAAAGATGTTATTTGCGATTTTTCTAGCTTTATTCATATTAGTATGAAATCTGTAAGAAAATATTGAAAGTTGTAAATCAAATATTTTCTATTGATGAAGGTATCTAGACCAGCTGGAATTTCTAACACCATGGGATATTCTACAGTTCATCCAAAAAAAAAATTTGGCTTCTTGCTTCATGGAAGTTATGATGGTTCTATCACCCGCTATCATGTTCAAAATGAAAAATCTTATCATCTAATTTTCAATTCCATATCCAAGTCAATAACTTATAATGTTAACAAAAGCTCCACTCACTATGCTACTATAACCACTACTTCCACTTGCTCCAAATTGATGAAAATTAGAAATCAAATCAAACTTATTAAAATTAATTATAGATATCTCATAATTCAAAGACAACTAATTTGTCTCTTGGGTTGGTCCATCTCTAGTGTTGTTTGATGCTCCTTCAATAGTTTGGGAGTATCTTCTTCTTCACAGAGGTGGCGTAGATCAATTAGTACATTTCCTATGTCAATATTCTCAGGTTCTTTTAGTTCAGGCTATAAATTTTGTAGGTAGAGACAAAGTAGCCTCAACCCTAACATAGCGAGTCCCACTCATTGATGTGTCCCTTGTGACTATAGGATGGGTGCAAATCAACTATTTTCCTATGCGGTGATCTAAAAATGAACATAGTAATATCAGGTTCGAGCAAGTTCAATAAGAAGTAATAAAGGAGAAACACACCAGCCAAAGACTCGAAGAAAATTATGCATCAAACTCAACCTCCACTACTGGACATGAATTTTGCATGGGACTCATCATTTGTCATTGGACATGTAACAAATAGTTATGCCATAAATATGAAATAAACATGGAATCAGTGTGAACATTTAATGTTGTGAACTAATGCTAACCTCAAGTATACCATTAATCTCCCTCAGTATAATGCATATAAATATATCATATGTTTCCTAAGTTTCAAACGAAACATTTCACAAAAATTATCTCTTGCCTTGATATGAGGCCAAACAAAACCTCAAAGTTTTGGATTGAATAATCAAAAGTGTCTTAAGTATTTGATATGTCAATAAAAATGGAATATGAAGCTAAAAATTTGGGTTAAACGTCTTGATAATAACCACATATTAGAAATTTAGCTTCCAATAGCGACTACTTTGGTAATTTTAAAGACATAAAGTTACTAGATTTCTATTAATTTCAACCATTATACTTAATATCTAATATCCAATGTATCCTCTAATCTTCAAGAAGGTAAGAAAATACTTCATTATATTTTAGTTGCCTTGATTCCTTGATAACACAACTAAAATTCATAAAATTCATAATTAAAAAATAAAATCCTATAAAGAAAAGTAGTACTTCATGAACGAAAAATGAACAGGGCAATGGATGAACGAGATAGAAAACAATAGAAAAGCTAGATAGAGAAATGGGCAAACGAGATAAGCGTTTGAGGTTCTTAAAACAGCTGCAATCGGATCGTGTATAATTCAAGTTGTTATCTGCAAGCTGAAATGAATTCTTCAACAAACATATTGTGCTCCATGAGCTCCAAGGACAGACCAGGTTACAAGAAGTCCAGCTGGAATGGATGGAGTTCAAAGAAATTGAGTTACGGATTTCCTTGTTATCTATTTGCATGGAGTACTCCTCTTTTGAATACAGAAATAGACGATTTTTCAAAGGTAACTATCGCAAAAGAATGGGTAGAATCGGTTTTTTAATATAAATTGTACGGAATAGGTTTAAAACCACAGAATTCAACCATTTTATCTAATCGAGATTCTTTTATGTTGTTCAGATTTTAGGGTTGGACGAAGCATGGTTCGACACCGTCTGATTGCGATAAATGAGATGTCAACAGTATCGTTCGAAAGAGAACAGACGAACCGTAACTAATAGCAAATGGCCTATGCAGGTCTCGAACCTGCGACCTTCGCGTTATTAGCACGACGCTGTAACCAACTAAGCTAATAGGCCGGTCGATGTATGTTGAAAAATGCCTCTGTAATCAAATTGTTGTATAAATACTTATTGTATAAAATCTGCCCTTTGGAGAATCAAGACGATGTAGACCCTCTCGACATTTCTCATCTAGGGGTTTTATAGAAACAATGGATGCAGGGGTTTTATAGAAACAATGGATGCTTAGTCAAGAGTGAAGAGAGCATATGAATATGAGAGTTGAAACTAGTTGTTGTTAGCATAACTATGGGACCAATGAGCTAATAGTCTAATTGAATTTTGTTGATAAGTGTTTATATTATCAAATGTTAATGATACTTGTATAATATTTATTTCAATGGAGAATCAAGAGGATGTAGACCCTCCCAGCCATCTCTTGAATAACAAACAAGAGATGCAGGATGCAGACTGTCCTAGCCACCTTATGCCTAATAAAGAAGAAATGATAGATATTATTAAGGATGACAATTATAGTGAGTAGATCTAGATTGTTTCTATCATCCCCAGTAAGGGATCAAGATTGAAGATGGCCTTTATGTAGAGAATTTCCTAGAGCCTAGGGATAACTTCATATTGCAACCCCCTTACACACTTAGACATTGGATGCCTTGGTTGAGGATCCCCTTAGGCTAGTTCAGAGTTGGCTCCCGTTAAATTTGGGTGGGAGCTAAGCACTAGATCCAGAGGGAGGATACATTATGTTGGATCCAGCATAGACATGATGGAAAACATATATAACAAATTTATATTTAGTTTCCACTGCTATTCTGATATACATGGTTAGTTCAGTTGCATATTCAGAAAGTCTTATAATTCTCTTGAACCACTCTTTTTTTGGTACATCCAAACTAGAGGTGATTGGAATTATTCTTAGGAGAATCCCTAGGGCCTAGATCTCATGTCTTCTACTCACCCATTTGTTTGGACACTACTTAGAGGACTACATATTACTTCTTGGTGCTCCGAGTGGATAAGGGAACTGAGAGGCAAGCAGAGGAAAACACATTTTTAAACCCCAAATCTATTAGATCTTGGGACATGATCCTACTCTTTACAATGAGACTCATGTAGAGTAGTCGACAAGGATTTCAAGATAGTTTATACTAGACCAATAGAAAACCCTCCTCCATTAGCGCTCGAGAGCAGGTTACTTATTCTAGAAAAAAGAGGAATTCCCTATGCTAGATCCAATTCTTCTAGTGATTCATCTATATAAAGATTATTTTCTTCAACCTTAGATGGTAGGATAATCTTGTCATTAGTGGATACTTCAAAGTAGGTTAACCCCCCAGCGCATTCCTTCAATGATAGCCTTGAAATTCTTTTCTTTATACTCTATTGCTTTATGTGTTTGTAGGAGTGACCTTCACAATCCACTATGTATTGTAACTTATGTACTGAGAAATGTTGTTAACTTAGTTTGTTAAACCTTACTAAACTTATCTTATGTACATCCTCAAAAATATTTCAAACACCATTACATCAGAAAGAATTCCAAACCAATAAGTTCCGATGTAGAAAGAGTGTGAATAGAGGGATTGTCTCACTATCACTAAGCAACATGTCCTAGTAATATCATACAATGTCCATATCTAAGTGAAGATTGAGGTTGGGGTGGTTTGACTAGATAGTTGGGAGGTAGGTCTTGCATTTCATTCCTTATTATGAAAGTACTTATTATTGTTTAAATTCCATTCCTTTGTGTATTAATTTGTAACTTCATACACATTTTAGAAGTAGCTTATTTAGGTGGTTATGTTATGCTAACACTTTCATGGATGAAGATACAATGTCTTAGATTTAATCAACTATTTATTGTGATTTACAATTTCAATTTTTTATGTCTTTGAATGATTTTATTCTTTCTAGCATTATGAATCACTCAAATAATCACATTACAAAATGTCCACAAGAATATCAACCTTGCCAAAAGCATATAAAACCATACATAAATTTCATTTGATACCCTTATACACACTTATTAAAAAATATCATTATTCTTATGTTTCTTAAGGAATCTCTTTTTTGTTTCTTATGAGATATTTAGTTCCATCTTACATCTAAATGTTTCTTTCTATTTGTTATATTATCTTCCAGGTTTGGAATTTTAAAACCTATTCACCATGTTTTGTACCCTCAAACATTATTTTGATCTAAACATTATATTAAATGGTCTAGTTAATACAACTCCAAATACCTATCTCATTATAACTTTATTTTTTATTTTTAAATGTTCTATTTTTTATTTTTATTTTTAATTTAGAGAGATTTGTAAAATATCTTTAAGCACATGTAAAATATAAGTTTGTTATATGAATTAGCAAATCTTCATAATAGTTAATCAAAATTCTTATTATTATTAAACCTTGATTGATTTGTATGTTTCTTTGCAAAGTGATTCACACTTTTCAGGGGTAGTTCATTTAGGTGGAGCTCTTATTGTAATACTTGAATTGATGGAGATACAATTCATCCTTGGATTTAATTAAATGTATATTTTGATTTACATTTTTAATTTTTCATGCATTAGAATGAATTCACTTTGTTTCAAGTTGTTCATGCCAGTTTCATGGATATCTATCTAAGTTGATATTTTTGTACATTTTTTTTCAATGTAATTATTTGAGTGACCTACTATTTATATTTAAATTTTTAATATTAGTTTGTAATTTATTATTAAAATTTGGTTTCATTGTATATGATGTTTTAGTGTGTTATATCCATACTCATTCTACATGTTGCTTATTAATCAATTTCCCTAGATATGTTGTTAGAAAATTGAGAAACATAATTCTCCAATCCTTTGGGAGGGAGACTATTTGTCCTAGATCTTTTAATGCACTTGTTGAGCAAAAACACTTTCCACAAATATATCTTGAGTTTTCTCCTCCAATGCACGAAAAATGGAACACTTCAAAGGTCGTTGAATGTATCATGTGTGCAAATGTTGAGTAGTTAATATTTTCTAGTGCACCAATACCCAACAAAACAACCTAACATGTTCAAATTTTTAGTTGTTAAAATTTTCTTGTGCACTTCCCCCACTCCAAAGACATTTCTGTATTTCCAACTACTATGAGAGATCTATTTCCAACTGCTTGTTCAAGTATCATTTCTTGTAGAATGTCATTCTCCTTTAAACCCCCACTCACGTGAGTATTAGAGCTTAGATGATAGATCTCAAAGCAATAATCCTATATATACTAAATTTATTACATTGTAACATTTTGATATTAAAAAATGATATTATTATAGTATCATATTCATTTAAAACATCTTATATATATAATTTATTTATTAATGATTGAAATATTAATTAGTATATAAAATATTAAAGTAATTAATCAAACTAATTCAAACTTTTATATATATATATACAAGTACTCAACTTCTTATTCAAACTTATATATATATATATATATATATATATATATATATATATATATATATATATACACTCAAATTATTATTTAAACTTTTATACATATACAAGTACTCAACTTCTTAGTGAAATTCATATTTTGTATTATTAATTATATTTTCTATTATAGATTATATATTATAGATTATATTGGGTATAATTAAATGATGATATTGCTACCTCAGTCCAAAAAGATTTGAGATATGTTGGGTTTAAGTATGTTCTATTTGATATACCCTCTTATTTAAGGAAGCAAATGGAATATTTATATTTTCATACAACAATTTAATGTCTAGATCATTTGAATTTTGTATTGGAGTTTTTGGAGATTTTATTGAATTCAATTATCTTATTGTATTTAAAATAAACCTATGTACTTTATGATAGACTAAATGCTAAGGACTATTTCCACCTCTTATTGAACTTGTAAACATGCCCTATTTGAATAGAAAGTTCAATTTCTTAGTTGCTTATTCTATTAATCTTGGAGAAGTCAATAAAACCTTCACCATCATTGATATGTAGATTCGATTTCTTAAAATGACCATCTTTACATTATTCTAGATAGAATAGTACATTATCAATCTTAAGAGAAAAAATGTTGGTTGCATTTCATAATTCCTTATAACCACCTTTTTAGAATCTAAATTAAAAATAAAAATTATTATAACCACTTTTCTATTCACCAGTGGCACATTCCTCCATCCACCCTATAACTATGCCATACATCTCACATTGCTGAGTAAAAAATATTATTTATTAAGTTTTAACATTAGCTTATACATATTGTAATCTAAACGAGAGAAACTTATTGTTAAAATAAAAAAATATTATAACCACTTTTCTATTCACCATTGTCATTCTCCTACATCCACCCTACATTCCTCCATTATTTTTATAATTTGGTGTTGCTTGGCCGTGACCTAATTTTTTTCTATTCACCATTGTCATTTTCCTACATCCATCCTACATTCCTCCATTATTTTCATAATTTGGTGTGGCTTGGCGGTGACCTTAAAAATAAATTATTATTAATACAACCCGTGTTAGTCTAATGGTTAAGAACATTTGTTTCCTCCTAAAAAGTAACATGTTCAAATCCAAATGGAGATAAAGTATGTATACCTCCTAAAAATATATTATATTTATTTGAAAATATATTATCAACATTATATTTTGTTATATATTTAAAAAATCTATTATATATTTTATATTCAACTAAAATAAAATTTTAAAAATCATAAAACATGTGTTAAGTATTGATCGTTTAATAAACTTTTAAGGTCGGCTTATCGGGATGGCCATCTTTTAACTTCCAACACCTATGACGTCTATATATACTTTATGAGTCTTTAAAGCTTCTCTTGATTTATCCATTCCCATTCCGGATCTTCTTCTTGCTTCAGGCATTATCAGGGTAATTAGCTCTCTAGTCCTTTTCATCTATCATGGCCATGCATAGGTTTCTCATGTTGTTAACGGTGTTGGTTTTTTCTCTGCTGGTGAAACATGTGGGCATTAACAATGGGATTTGTATCTACACATCCCCTCAGTCATATGTACGTGCAAGAATCCACGTGGTTCCTACATCACCGTTGCCTCCTCCGGTCAGACCTGGTTCACAATTTCCTTATTAACCTTAGTACACAATGTCACAGTCAGCTCCTCATGTTATCCTTAGATCCACGCTCTTCTTTGTTCTCTCTACATTGATACTCACCATTCTGAGTCTAATTTTATTTTAATGACCTATTTGCAGATTTCATGTTCTACCAATCAGTCAAGAGGCGAGTGGCACCCTTGGAGCACGTAGTGCATCCTGAAGGACATGTCGCATAAAGGAACAAATGAGGCGAGTGGCACCCTTGGAGAACCTAGTGCATCTTGAAGGGTATGTCGAATTGAGGATGATAGAGGGATGAACCTAGATGGCCCTAAGACAAATCGCAGGTTAAGAAATTTTAAAACAACTTCCCTAATTAAATGTCACCTAGTACAAAATCTAAGTTCTAAGTCTAAAATTTTGCTCGGGGTAAAAATTTTGTCTACCAAAAAAAAAATAATAAAATAAATAAAAAAATAAAAAAATAGATAAAATAAAATAAAATAATAAAATTCAAAATAAAAACCACTTAAATAATAATTATGATCTTCATAAAATTTTGTAACATGAAGGGAGTAATAAATTAAATTATTCATAAGAAATAAAATCTGTGGATATAAAATGTAAAGAGGGAATTAATTATTTTATCTTTTGATAATTTAAAAAGATACTAAATTAATAATAAAAGGGAAAAGGGGTTAAATTCCACACCTACCCTTTTGAGTTCTAAGTAAAACAGGCAAGAGGGAAAATAAAAAAAATAGGAAACTAGTGAAAGGAGGTAAAATAAAAAGGAAAAAGGGGAACTTAAGGGAAAAAGAGGGAAGTCAGCTTAGTAAAGAATCTACATTTAGGAGCTTTGTAATTTTTAACTGAATTAGCAATTTCATAATAGGGAAAGCCTTTAAAACCTGTAAGGGAATCTAGGGACACCTAGGAGTGATTGTAGGAGTAACTCTAGGTGGTTGAGGGAAATAGAGATAATTACTTAATTAAAGAAATTAATTCATCGAGGATTGTAGGGGATGAGGGACACTTGTATGGAGAGGAAGGTTTAGTAATTTATTCTTAAAACTTTAATTAACTGAGATTTTAGGAAAGAATGGAAATTTGAAACTCTATAAAATAAAGGAAGGAGAAGGATGAAGGATCATCTTTTGTTTTTGTAACGTTACACTGCAGAAATATTGATATGACTGATTTACTTGTGGGGAGTTGGGATACCCAGCTCAGAGAGGAATGGCAGCTCGGACTTACCAGGCAAGCTGGGAGCTAGACGAAATCTCTAGATAGTGTGTGTGGCCCCTTTATGGCTCGGGGGGTTAAGGGGGTAGAAGAGTACCCCTAGCATTGGCTGGGAGGTACCGGTGAGGTCTCGACGGTCAGCGAGCGGGAGTTCATTTGATGTGCGTGATCAGGCAATGGTACACTCTTTTATTTTGTAGAGTAGAATGCATTAGGACTTATGCTTGGATCTGCATGTTAATTTGTAAATCAATTCGATGTTTAGATTGATAGCAAACCCCTTTTTCTTAGCCTAGATGATTGTTTGGTTGATTGATTTCCCATGGCCTTTTTCCTCGCTTGACTCGACAACCCTGTGGTTTGACTGTGACCCATGTGATTGTTTGTTTTTCATCCCAAGCATGCCATTCCTCGCCTGAGCAGTCAACCAGGAGCCTGATCTACGGTCGTCGCCTTAGCGTTAAAAGACCTATGTATCTCAACGCCCTGCTTTTCTGTGTGAGGATGGTGAATGAAGGATGACCCTATATTTCATCAACCTTTGTTGTTTTCCTTGGATTATTGTTATCTTACGCCTTGATGCATTCATTAACCCTGCAAAATTTGATTGCTGGCAAGGTTTTTCCATGAACATGGCATGTTTATGTCTATTGTTATCTCGTTTTACTTCGCCTTTTTATCTCGTTGGACATTCCTACATATTCACATTATTGACTACGTTTTTATGCATGCATGGATAAATTTTACTCTGCGATTCTCCTTTTTAGACACCATTCTCCCCACATATTGCTTGGTGTTTTCCACTGCCTTCCACCGATTTTCACACAACGTTCTGGTTGGGTTTTATTTTTCCTTCGTTTGGATCCTTATGGTTAATAAACCACGATTTTCTTGGCATTGACACACTGCAATATCATATTACTCCTGTGATGGATTGACATTTTATTCCTACTATAGCAATTGAAGTGGTGATTATAGTAAATAGAATTGAAATTCAATTACGTGAATAGGGAGAATAAACCAATAGCATTAGCTCTAGCATTTGAAATAGTGTCTTTATAATACTACGGTGATATTACCAAGATATTTGTACTTAATACTTACCATTGTGATCATTATGCCTTCTGCGTTGACTCTTCATGGCTGTATATACATGGATGTTGTATATTCATATTTAATTTATTGTTGTGTAGTTTTATAATCCGTTGACAATCCCTGGTATAGTTATAATTCATTGTTGTATATACATGGAAGCAGTGTAATCGTAGTTAATTTATAACCGTGTGTTAATGTGTAGATATCCTCTGATAAGTGTTAATGTGTAATAGTAGTGATTTTCCTTTTATGAAAACAATTTATATAGAAAATCCATGATAGCAATTGAATTTCTGATAGCGAACTCATACAATGATTTTATAGATATTGCATAATGGAAAATTCGTTTTGTAAAATTGTTTTTGTAAAATTTGTTTTGGCAAATTTGTTTCTAGCAATTTCGTTTTGTAAAATTGTTTCTGCAAAATTTGTTTTGGCAAATTTGTTTCTGGCAATTTCGTTTTGTGAAATTGTTTCTGTAAAATTTCAATGGCAAATTTGTTTCTGGCAATTTCGTTTTGTAGAATTGTTTCTATAAAATTTGTTCTGGCAAATTCATTTATGGCAATTTCGTTTTGTGAAATTGTTTCTATAAAACAATTTCTCGCAAATTCGTTTCTAGCAAATTCATTCCTGGAAACGATGCCCTTCCTCTTTAAAATTTTAGTTGATTTCTAGAATGTTAGTTGCACGTTATCACCATCAATGTTTTATGCAATATTAGATAAGAAACACAAAAAAATATATTCCTTCAATTCAACTCAGGAGCAACTTTCTAAATAAAAAGGATTATGTTCCTTAATTACAAAAAATAGTAACTTTACTCCCTTGGTAAGTGAGTTGAAACATTCCTTATTTTATGCCGAAAATTGTGCCCCGAGGTAATGTAAACAAGTGGAGCCTGTGCCCTTGAAAAAAAAAAAAATATAAAATAATTATAAAACTTTAATTTTCTTTGCAGCTATACTCACTCCCACTGCAATTACTATCCCTACTTGCACACTTGTCACGATGTATGTTTCTGCACCTTGTTAATGTTGGTAATGCATCAATGGATTTGGTATGTGTAAATGTAGTCAGATTATTGCTGGAATGTACTAAGTTAATAATGTCCCCATGATGTTTCCTTCCATGACGTGGTTAGTATTGTTAGTGGTATTTTAATTGATAGGTCATTTATTATTTAATGCCATGCTATTAAATGCCTTGGTAAATTGCTTTGTGATAAGGGCTTTTATTATTGCTTCATTGTTTATTTTAAATGGTATCCCTCTAGTTTAAAATGGATGCTATTGTCATCAAGATTAATGGCTAGTTAGAAGGAGTGTTGGATTAAATATGGGTTGCATATTTCACCTTGCTAGAATGGTTTCATTTAATGTCCATTTTCTTATTGGCTCATTTATAATTTTAGTCAAGCTAATTAGCCTACAATTGATGTTATATTTTTAACCATGTCAAAGTTCAGACTGGCTCATTGGATTCTATTTAATGTTGATTTAGATGGCGCCTTAAGACAATGTGGATGCAATATTGATGGTTTTAGTTTCTCACCTTTTGCGGAATGAATTGTATGTTGTGAATGATAATCATAGATGTTGGGTTTCTTACGCATCGAGATTTATGTAGTAGATGGTGGTTCTAGATAATTAGTTTTTTTTTCATCTAGTTTATTTTTGGTTGATGGCCTTAAACTTATTTATTCTTACGCACTTGAAAATTAAGGTTTTGCATGAGGTATTGCATAACGTTAGATTTTACTTGTTGCACGAAAGGGAATGTCAATGTAATGTATGGTAGACGGTTATTTACTTCTTACCTCATCAAATTTATTGTAACAATTTCGAGTGTAAGAGGGTTTAATGTGCGACCTTATATAAATAACATAGTTTTCATTTTGAGCGTAAATAAAGTGTTTCAATGTCTACCTTATGAAAAATACTTTAAGGGCCAACTTTAAATATTCTTGAAAGATTTATAGAATTGATTATTGTGGAGTGAAGTGTCCGGGATGATCTTGATGTTGTCTTTTAGCTTGTCGTCTTGGTCGTGTGCTTTGGGGTGGGATGTAGACACCTCCATGTTCCTCAGAACAATCTCCATCCCTAAGACCTTAAATGGTCAAAATTGATGGGAACTTGGGCTTGAGCGTTGCTTATGTTTCCTAGAGGTCCTAACCATTGCAGGGTAGGATGGGCGGGTAGTCAGTCTTATTTTTGTTGTCGGTTGATTGTCGTTCTTTGCTTCCAGATGTTTGTGTGTGTCTTAGGTCATTATGTTGTGGTCACAGTTGCATGCATCATGTTCGTTGTTGTGTTGCGACACAGAGTAGAATTTCTTTATTACCCTTGTACACACACGCACACACAAAAAAAATAAAAAATTGCACTTGTTATGAAAGGTTTGTTATCATAACTAATGGGAGGTTTGTTACATATGGTAT
Organism: Picea engelmannii; assembly: GCA_009831015.1. Classification (NCBI taxonomy): domain Eukaryota; kingdom Viridiplantae; phylum Streptophyta; class Pinopsida; order Pinales; family Pinaceae; genus Picea; species Picea engelmannii. Next base: position 47,015 of record ML806432.1, read on the forward strand.
CAGAGCCAGGTTCAACCCACGACTTGGGATCGCTACAAATTTTGTTGATATGATTGATTATACTGTTGTTGATCAAGTTGACTTGTGTGCATGCAGGTAATCATGGTTAGAGGACACCGCGGAGGCAGACTATGGGGTGCTAGTGGAGTAGGCGTGACACCTCCAGTAGCATCCACGCCTGAAGAGTCTAACCCCCAGGGAGATGAGCAGGTTCTCGGATAGGAGCAGATAACAGTTGGTGATGTAGTCTGAACGGTGAGATCCTTTTAGTGCATGTCTGAGGTACTGATCAGCCGTTTGGACAGAGATGAGGCCAGGGCATCGACATCCGCTGAGGTTCCACCGTGCGCTCCGGTCAGTACTAGTAGCAATCACTGTGAACTCGAGAAGGTCAAATTTCCATAGTTATTTGGTGCCCCAAATGGTGCAGCTGCCGAGGCATGGTTGGAGAACATGGCGATGTGCTTCGCACTTCACGATTATAACTCCAACATGAAGGTCTAGATGGCGATATTTCAACTGAACGAGAGTGCCCTTCTATGGTGGAAGACGCTCCTACCACAACTAAACATGGTCGTCGAAGACATGTCATGGGAATTGTTCGAGGAACGGTTCAGAAAGAGGTACCTTTCATAGGAATTCATTGAGTGTCAGCTCAATGACTTCAACGCCTTACAACAGGGAGGTCGTACGATGCCCGAGTATGAGGCCTATTTTATGGAGCTTCTCCAGTATGCTCCGCACCTTAACACTAAGAAAATTAAGGTCAACAGATTTGTGTTTGTCCTTAATGGTAGCCTACGTCCAAAGGTTAAGATTTTGATGCCTCAAACCTTGCATGATGCCATCCAGAAAGCTCTCATAGCGAAGGAGAAGCTTATGAGTGGGGGTCAGACCAGGACTCTAGCAAGACCAACAAGGCAAGTGTCATCTGGAGCATAGCAGCATCAGACACCAGCTAGACATACGTTGGGATATCGTGGATTCCAGAGGGGATGCACTTTCACTACACCTCGGTGATCGATGCCACAATAGTGTACACCTTACTGAGGACCACAACATCAAGAACAATGTCGCCTGCAACAATAGCAGTTTAGGCCTGTTCAACAGAACAGACTAGGGTTACAGCCCGGTGGGTCGTCATCTTCTACTTCAGGTACCAGGACTAGTGGGCCGAAGAAAAGATGCTAGACATGTGGGGAGCCACACTACCAGCGCGATTTCTCGATGGAGAGGACTAGAGCGTTTAGGTCAGCCAGACCCACTACCATGGGAGATATGGGCAAGGCCCATCGGATTCACACAATGGTGAATAATTGCCAGGCAGATCATCAGTTGACTGTTCTCGAGAGGAAAAGTATGATCATTGACTAGACCCTTAGTATTTTGATAGATCGTGGTGCTACCAAGAGTTTCATTTCTGGTGCAGCGCTAAAAAGGATTAAGGTAAAGGTAGTCGAACATGATGAGTTTAGCTTCATGGAGATGGCTTCGGGAGCTAAACAGAAGGTTGGAGGAAAGGTTACAGGCTATGTCCTTGACCTGGGAGAGTTTGTCACAAGGGCCAACCTGTACGTCATGATCTTATGATCTTATGACGTCGTGATTGTTATGGATTGTTTGGAATCGCATGAGGTGATACTCAACTGTAAGACAAGATGGTTGAGCTTGGTCGATGATGAGGGAAAGAGATGTGTGATTGTAGGATAGAACTAGGGATTTTCCCTGCAGTTCATCTCTTCCTTACAACTACGGAAGAGTATGCGCAAGGGGTGAAAGCTTTATGTGATCCTTGCATTAAATGAGAAGGGAGTAGAAGAAGATCTATAACACCTTTCGATGGTGAAGGAGTTTGCAAACTTATTTCCAAAGGAGTTACCTAGGATGTCGTCGGAAAGGAAATTGGATTTTACCATAGACCTAAAACTAGGGACTAAACCGATAGCAAGAACGCCTTATCAAATGTTGACCCTAGAGTTACAAGAGTTGAAAATACAACTGAAGGAGTTGCTGGACCTGGGACTGATACATCCTAGTGTGTCACCGTGGGGTGCACCTATTATTTTCATACGAAAGAAGGATGGATCGTGGAGGCTTTGCATTGACTATCATCAACTGAACAAGACCACGATCAAGAATCAATATCCCTTGCCAAGAATTGATGATTTGTTCGATCAAATGAAGGGCGTGATGGTGTTCTCCAAGATTGATTTTTGATCAGAGTATCACCAGTTATGGATCAAGGAGGATGAAGTCCCTAAGACCACCTTTAAGATGAGGTTTGGACATTAGGATTTTACTATTTTACTATTTAAATTGACAAATGCCCCAGGGGTATTTATGAGTTTGATGAACAGGGTGTTCCGCGAGTACTTGGACAAGTTCATCCAAGTATTCATTGATGATATTTTGATTTACTCTCGGATGACGGAGTAGCATGACGAGCACTTGCGCTTGGTACTACAGTGTCTGTGAGAGCACAATTGTATGGGAAGTTGTCCAAATGCTCTTTTTATCAAACGAAGATTCACTACTTAGGGCATGTCATCTCTAGCAAAGGCATCGTCATCGATCCATAAGAGGTCGAGGCTATTATAGAATGGCCTACGATGACGAATGTCCTGGAAGTGTGTAGCTTCATGGGTTTAGCAGGATACTATCGGCGGTTCGTCGAAGCATTTTCGAAGATAGCAAATTTGATCACGGAATTGCAGAAGAAAAGCAAGAAGTTTGTTTGGACCGAGAAATGCGCGGAAGCATTTCTGAGGCTCAAGGATTTGTTGACAACATCGTTGATACTAAAGGTCCCTAACATGGATGCGGACTTCTTGGTATGCACTGACGCATCCAAGGAAGGCTTAGGCAGAGTCTTGATCCCAGACGGATGAGTAATCGCTTACATTTAGAGGAAACTGAGAAGGCATGAGGAGAACTATGTGATGCATGATTTGGAGTTGTTATCCATCATATATTCCTTGAAGGTTTAGAGACACTACCTTGTTGGACGAAAATTTGAACTAAAGACTGATCATTTTGGACTACAACACATATTTATGCAAAGTGACCTGAACGCACGACAACGACGTTGGTCAGAATTTCTTAGTGAGTACGATTTTGAGATTAATTACATAAAAGGGATACTGAACAGGGTGGCAGATGCATTGAGTCAGAGACCACGCATATTTTTGGTGTTGCCTCTTCAGACGAATCTACGTGAAAAGATTTTAACTTTACAGTATGACGATGACTGGTACAAAGAGGTCGAGGGTTTTATCAGACAAAACACAATGATGGTACCACTATTTGAGGGATTTTCATTTGATAGCGATGGTTTATTGAGGTTTAAAGGTCAAATTTACATGCCGCCAAATGATGAGTTGAGGATGTTGATCCTAAGCGAGGCTCATAGAGAAGTATAGATGGCTCATCGAGGAGTCACAAAGATGAGGGCAGACCTTAAACCCGTATTCTTCTGGAAGGGAATGAAGGATGACGTAGTCAACTATGTGGCCAGATGTCTAGAATGTTAATAGGTAAAGGCTAAACATAGACACCCAATAGGATTACTACAACCAAAAACTATTCCGGAATCGAAATGAGAGGTTATTTCGATGGATTTTATTGTTAAATTGCCACTGATGGCAAGGATACATGACTCGATTTTCGTAGTAGTCGACACTCTGATAAAGAGTTCTCACTTTATTCCTGTGCGTACAACATATCAGGCACCTAACATAGCTAGAGTTTTCATTAGTGATATTGTGAGGCTGCATGGCGTGCCTAAGAGGATTATATCCGACCGAGGATCAGTGTTTACTGGACAAATTTGAACGAGTTTCCAAGAGGCCTTGGGAACACAACTTAACTTTAGTACTGCGTATCACCTGGAGACTGATGGGCAAACCGAATGAACGAACCAAACCTTCGAGGACATGTTGCGCATGTACGTGATGGACCAACAAAAGAATTGGGAAGAATTCTTGCCTCTAATAAAGTTTGATTTCAACAACAACTACCAAAGCACCATTAAGATGGCACCTTTCGAGTTTATTTACAGGTGACGGTGTCAGATGCCTTTGAGTTGGGATCGGCTTGAGGATAGGGTCTTGGTGGGACCAGAAGTGATCAAAGAAATGGAAGAGCAAATGCAAACAATAATACAAAGGATTAAAGAAGTGCAGGATCGACAAAAGAGTTATGGTGATGTGTTCTGTGTCGATCATAGTTATGAGGTCGGCGATTGAGTCTTCTTGCGGGTTAAACCGCATAAGAGTTCGATCAAGTTTGGGAAGGGAGATAAAATATCTCCTAGGTTCGTGGGACCCTTCGAGATTGTCAAGAGAAAGAGGCTCATGGCCTATCGACTAGCCTTGCCTGATTCCTTGAGGTGTATGCACGATRTTTTTCATGTATCTAGTTTGAGACATTATATTAGTGATCCTACACATGTTATTGACATGAGTTCCTTGTAGGTATCAAATGAGAGAGCACCCACGGCTGAGTTGGTCCGCATCTTGGATCATCGCGTTTGATAGCTACGACGTCGAACAATAGATCAGGTCAAGGTCTAGTGGGACGATTATAGTCTACACTTAGCAACCTGGAAGGATGCATATGATATGTGCCAGCAGTTTTCATTTTTGTTTGATAGATAGACATATGATACTATGATACATTTTACTTCGTCATTTATACTTTGAAACTTCAGGACAAAGTTTAGACCAAGAGGGGGTGTATGTAACATCCCTCTCTGGTGCACTGAGTGAACTTATTCTTTGAGGACACTTGCTTGCATTTGATCCGGATTATTATGCTATTAAAATTCTTGATTTTAATTATGAGGCGTTATGGGTTTTACTGAGTGTGTAGGGTTTTGGACCTCGAGGATGCAGAGGCATCAATGGAACCCGTTGGACTTCAAATCGAGTTGGGGAGTGTTCCATTGGGGTTTGATTGTTTTACTATGATATTAGTGCATCTGATTAGATGAAATGATGTGGATATGTTCTGACATGATTTGTTGATGATGCAGGCTGACGATAGCTTGCCGACCAGACTCACATATGGATTAAAGGGGTCACACACGACTACTAGAGATGTGAGGGAGAGGTGTCGACAACAGCCCTGCCATAGCCTACTAGCACTCCTGTCATGGCTCGAACTATAGTTTAATGATTACCTAGTTCGAGAGGACCCATGACGCCATGAGGGCAGACGGCGACAATCACTCATTATGATTCTAAGGGGCGTACAATAAGGCAGGGGCCTTATTCCTTAGAATCCCTTAGTCTCCCACAAGTTCACTTGGCGGAGTGTTGAATCCAAGGGTTATTGATGTCTACCAATCAGTCAAGAGGCGAGTGGCACCCTTGGAGCATGTAGTACGTCCTGAAGGGAACGTCGCATAAAGGAACATATGAGGCAAGTGACACCCTTGGAGCACCTAGTGCGTCCTGAAGGGCACTTCACATTGAGGATGATAGAGGGATGAACCTAGATGTCCCTAAGACAAATAACAGGTTAAGAAATATTAAAACAATTTCCCTAGTTAAATGTCGCCCAATACAAAATCTAAGTTCTAAGTCTAAAATTTCACTAGGCATAAAAATTTTGTCTACCAAAAAAAATATTAATAAAATAAATAAATAAATAGATAAAATAAAATAAACTAATAAAATTTAAAATAAAAACCACTTAAATAATAATTATGTTCTTCTTAAAATTTTGTAACATGGAGTAATAAATTAAATTATTCATAAGAAATAAAATCTGTGGATATAAAATGTAAAGAGGGAATTAATTATATTATCTTTTGATAATTTAAAAAGATACTAAATTAATGATAAAAGGGAAAAGGGGTTAAATTCCACACCTATCTTTTTGAGTTCTAAGTAAAAGGGGAAAGAGGGAAAATAAAAAAAATAGGAAACTAGGGAAAGGAGGTAACATAAAAAGGAAAAAGGGGAACTTAAGGGAAAAAGCGGGAAGTCAACTTAGTAAATAATCTATATTTAAGAGATTTGTAATTTTAAACTGAATTAGCAATTTCATAATAGGGAAAGCCTTTAAAACCTATAAGGGAGTCTAGGGACACCTAGGAGTGATGCTAGGAGTAACTCTAGGTGGGTGATGAAAATAGAGATAATTACTTAATTAAAGAAATTAATTCATGGAGGATTGTAGGGGATGAGAGACACTTGTACGGAGAGGAAATTTTAGGAATTTATTCTTAAGACTTTAATTAATTGAGATTTTAGGAAAGAAAGGAACTTCGAAACTCTATAAAATAAAGGAAGGAGAAGGATGAAGGATCATCTTCTATTTGCGTAACGTTATGCTGTAGAAGTATCGACTTGATTGATTTACTTGTTGGGAGTTGGAATACCCAGCTTAGAGAGGAGTGGTAGCTCAGCCTTCCGAGGTGAGTTGGAAGATAGATGAAACCTTTGGATAGTGTTTGTGGCCCCTTTGCGGCTCAGGGGGCTAAGGGGGGAGAAGAGTACCCCTAGCATTGTTTGGGAGGTACCGGTGAGGTCTCGATGGTTGGCGAGTGGGAGTTGCATGTAGCGTGGGACGTCATTCGAAGTGGGTAATCAGGCAACAGTACGCTCTTTTATTTTATAGAGTAGAATGCATTAGGACTTATGTTTGGATCTGCGTGTTGATTTGTAAATGGATTGGATGTTTAGATTAATAGCGGACCCATTTTTCTTAGCCTAGCTGATTGTTTGGTTGATTGATTTCCTGTGGTCTTTGTCCCTGCTTGACTCGACAACCCTGTGGTTTGACTTTGAACCATGAAATTGTTTGCTTTTCATCCCTAGCATGCTAGTCCTCACCTGAGGAGTGAGCCAGGAGCCTGATCTACGGTTGTCGCGTTAGCGTTAAAAGACTTATGGATCTCAACGCCCTTATTTTATGTGTGAGGATGGTGAATGAAGAATGACCCTATCCACCATCAACCTTTGTTGTTTTCCTTGGATGATTGTTGTCTTACGCCCTGATGCATTCATTAACCTTGTAGAATTTGATTATCAACAAGTTTTTTCCATGAACTTGGCATGTTTATGTCTATTGTTATCTCATTTTACTTCGCCTTTTTATCTCGTTGGACATTCCTGCGTTTTCACATTATTGACTATGTTTTTATACATGCATGGATAAATTTTACTCTGCGATTCTCCTTTTTAGACAACATTCTCCCCACATATTGCTTGGCATTTTACACTGCGATCCACCAATTTTCACATAGCGTTCTGGTTGGGTTTTATTGTTCCTTGGTTTGGATCCTTATGGTTAATACACTGTGATTTTCTTGGCGGTGACAAACTGCAATATCATATTACTCCTACGATGGATTGACATTTTATTTCTACTATAGAAATTGAAGTGGTGATTACAGTAAATAGAATTGAAATTCAATTAAGTGAATAGGGAGAATAAACCAATAGCATTAGCTATAGCATTTGAAATAGTGTCTTTATAATACTACAATGATATTACCAAGATATTCATACTTAATACTTACCACTGTGATCCTTATGCCTTCTGCATTGACTCTTCATGGTTGTATATACATGCATGTTGTATATTCGTATTTAATTTATTGTTGTGTAGTTTTATAATCCATTGACAATCCTCTCCATTCAGTCAAGAGGCGAGTGTCACCCTTGGAGCACATCGTGCGTCCTGAAGGGCACGTCGCGTAAAGCAATAGATGAGGCAAGTGGCATCCTTGGAGCACCTAGTACGTCCTGAAGGGCATGTCGCATTGAGGATGATAGAGGGATGAACCTAGATGGCCCTACGACAAATAACATGTTAATAAATTTTAAAACAATTTCCCTAATTAAATGTCACCCAATACAAAATCTAAGCTCTAAGTCTAAAAATTTTCTAGGGGTAAAAAATTTGTCTACCAAAAACAAAAAAAAATAAAAATAATAAATAAATAAATAGATAAACTAAACTAAAATAATAAAATTCAAATTAAAAACCACTTAAATAATAATTATAATCTTCATAAAATTTTGTAACATGAAGGGAGTAAGAAATTAAATTATTCATAAGAAATAAAATATGTGGATATAAAATGTAAAGAGGGAATTAATTATTTTAGCTTTTGATAATTTAAAAAGATACTAAATTAATGATAAAAGGGAAAAGGGGTTAAATTCCACACCTCCCCTTTTGTGTTCTAAGTAAAACAGGCAAGAGAGAAAATAAAAAAAATAGGAAACTACGGAAAGGAGGTAACATAAAAATGAAAAAGGGGAACTTAAAGGAAAAGCAAGAAGTCAACTTAGTAAAGAATCTACATTTAAGAGTTTTCTAAGTTTAAACTAAATTAGCGATTTTCCAATAGAGAAAGCCTTTAAAACCTGTAAGGGAATCTAGGAACACCTAGGAGTGATTCTAGGAGTCTATCTAGGTGGGTGAGAGAAATAAAGATAATTACTTAATTAAAGAAATTAATTCATGGAGGATTGTAGGGGATGAGGGACACTTGTATGGAGAGGAAATTTTAGGAATTTATTCATAAAAATTTAATTAATTGAGATTTTAGGAAAGAAAGGAAATTCGAAACTCTATAAAATAAAGGAAGGAGAAGAATGAATGATCATATTTTGTTTACGTAATGCTACACGACAGAAATATCAACTTGAATGATTTACCTGTGGGGAGTTGGGATACCCAGTTCAGAGAGGAGTGGTAGCTCAACCTTGCCAGGTGAGCTGGGTGTTAGACGAAATCTCTGGATAGTGTGTGTGTCCCATTTGCGGCTCAGGGGGCTAAGGGGGTAGAAGAGTACCCCTAGCATTGGTTGGGAGATATTGGTGAGGTCTCGACGGTTGACAAGTGGGAGTTGTATGGATCGCAGAACGTCATTTGAAGCGGGCAATCAGGCAACAGTATGCTTGGATCTGCATGTTGATTTGTAAATGGATTGGATGTTTAGATTGATAGCGGACCCATTTTTCTTAGCCTAGATGATTGTTTGGTTGATTGATGACAGCCCTATGGTTTGACTATGACCCATGTGATTGCTTACTTTTTGTCCCTAGCACGCCAGTCCTCGCCTGACGAGTCAGCCAGGAGCCTGATCTATCGTCATTGCCTTAGTGTTAAAAGACCTATGGATCTCAACACCCTACTTTTCTGTGCGAGGATGGTGAACAAAGGATGAATCTATCCGTCATCAACCTCTGCTGTTGTCCTTGTCTGATTGTTGTCTTACGCCCTGATGCGTTCATTAACCCTGCAGAATTTGATTGTCCGCAAGGTTTTTCCATGAACTTGACATGTTTATGTCTATTTTTATCTCGTTTTACTTTGCCTTTTTATCTCACTGGACATTCCTGCATTTTCACATTATTGATTGCATTTTTATGCATGCATGGATAAATTTTACTCTGTGATTCTCCTTTTTAGACAACATTCTCCCCACATATTGCTTGGCGTTTTACACTGCCTTCCATCGGTTTTCACACAACGTTCTGGTTGGGTTTTATTGTTCCTTGGTTTGGATCATTATGGTTAATACACTGTGATGTTCATCTCGTTGACACACTACAATATCATATTACTCCTGTGATGGATTGACATTTGATTTATATTAGAGCAATTGAAGTGAGGATTATAGTAAATAGAATTGAAATTCAGTTACACGAATAGGGAGAATAAAATAATATCATTAGCTCTAGCATTTGAAATAGTGTCTTTATAATACTATGGTGATATTACCAAGATATTCATACTTAATACTTACCACTGTGATCCTTATGCCTTTTGCGTTGACTCTTCATGGCTGTATAAACATGGATGTTGTATATTCATATTTAATTTATTGTTGTGTAGTTTTATAATCCTTTGACAATCCCTGGTATAGTTATAATTAATTGATGTATATACATGGAAGTGGTATAATCATAGTTAATTTATTACTGTGTGTTAATGTGTAGATATCCTGTGATAAGTGTTAATGTGTAATAGCAGTGATTTTCCTTTTATGAAAACAATTTATATAGCAAATCCATGATAGCAATTGCATTTCTGATAGCGAACTCATACAACGATTTTATAGATATTGCATAACGGTAAATTCATTTTGTAAAATTGTTTTTGTAAAATTTCTTTTGGCAAATTTGTTTCTCGCAATTTCGTTTTGTAAAATTGTTTTTGTAAAATTTGTTTTGGCAAATTCGTTTCTGGCAATTTTGTTTTTGTAAAATTGTTTCTGTAAAATTTCACTGGCAAATTCATTCTGGAAAATTCGTTTCTAGCAATTTTGTTTTGTAAAATTGTTTCTGTAAATTTTGTTCTCACAAATTCGTTTCTGGCAATTTCATTTTGTGAAATTGTTTCTATAAAAAAATTTCTGGCAAATTCGTTCCTGGCAACGACACCCTTCCTCCTTAAAATTTTAGTTGATTTCTGGAATGTTAGCTGCACGTTATAACTATCAATGTTTTATGCAATATTAGATAAGAAACAAAAAAAAATGTATTCCTTCAATTCAACTCAGGAGAAACTTTCTAAATAAAAAGGATTATGTTCCTTAATTACAAAAATTAGTAACTTTATTCCCTTGGTAAGTGAGCTGAAACATTCTTTATTTTATGCCGAAAATTGTGCACCTAGGTAATGTAAACAAGTGGAGCCCATGCCCTTGAAAAAAAGAATAATATAAAATAATTATAATACTTTAATTTTCTTTGCAGCTATACTCACTCCGAGTGCAATTACTGTCCTTACTTGCACACTTGTCGCGATGCATGTTTCCCTGCCTTGTTAATGTTGGTAATGCATCAATGGATTTGGTATGTGTAAATGTAGTCA
>ML806432.1:86099-103416 GCA_009831015.1 Picea engelmannii
AGTTAGGGTTAAAGGTTTATGATCAGAGTCAGGGTCATGGTCATTTAAAAGGTCAAAAGTTTCTATTTGGTTGAAAACAGGGATATCATATATCACATAATCTACAACTCTACTACCTAGCCCATGAATACATGTCATTTGGTTGGAGTTTGGCCACTTCATTACTCCATTGAAAATTATTAGGTCTTGAGAGTTGCAGATCTTAACCAACTTAGTACCAAACAAATTCTTAATTAGGTCTTCAGAGCTTCTTTTGTAGCTATTAGATAAAACAAGGTCCTCATCTAGCCATACAGGATTATGGTTGGAATCATCACTTAAAAGAGTAGCTTGTTTAGTTGTATTCCTAAAATTAAAGTCTCTTAGCAGGAGGATATTACCTTCATTTTTCAAATTATAAATATCTTGTTCTAAATTATTATAGGGACATTTTTTATCTAGATTATTTTTCTTATAAAAAGTAGAATTAATAGGTGAAAAATAACAAATTGTTATATACATCTTGTTAGCATTGGTGTCTGAAATTTCTATCCAAATGTATTGATTAAGAGGGTCAATCTTATGAAGTTGAATGTGATGATAAATGATTTTATAATATAACAAGCTATGCCTCCTATCCCTCTATGGTGGGATTTTTTGTTCCATACCGACCACAAGACAAATCCTTCCATGTTAGGGACCTTAGACTCTTCATGCTCCCAAGTTTCACCTAGACATATAATATCAATATCACTCGAGATCTAACTTATCCTAGGATCTGTGTGCCATGGAAAGCCACGACAATTCCGAAAAAGGATCCCGAGTGTCCCAAATTCCTATGTATTATTATCCTTCTGGTCTCTATCCCGAACAATAGATTCTTGATTTCTAATTATTGCCCATTTTCCTTCTTTCCTAGCTTCTTTTACCTTTGAACTTCCTTCCTTAATTCAGCTTGGTCTTCGGGACTGAGGTCTTCATTTATAAATATTCCTGACCCTTATAAGCTCAAAGATTTACTAAGTATGCTATATTTATGGTCATTACAATGTACTTTGACATGGATCAACCTATCTTTGTTATCAATTATTTTTCCTATCCTTTTTGCTTCTATGAGGTATGTTGTATCAATTTGTGATTTATTTTTTAATTCTTCTTTTACTATTGCTAGTGTATCCTCCTTTTGTTGTTCTTTTATACCAAAAATTATGAGGCTTAAGGCTCTTTTTTTACGCTCATGGTCCAATTCGATTAGCTTATTCCTTTCCTCTTTTCCATATTACTAAGGGTCAAATTGTTGATTAGTTTTTCGTCTAGCTCTTTAATCCTATTTCTCAAGTTGTAATTTTCTTCAACCCCTCCTTCTTAGGTTGATTGTTTATGTTTTTCCATTTCTTGAATTCTATCCTTCATTGTCTGCAATTCAATCTTGAATTCTATATACCATATTCCTAATTTTAATAGTGGCACTTATAGCTTTTTATATATAATGATTTATATATAATATATTAATTGGTTAATGAAAAGTTTAATTTTTATTTAATTAATTGATACAAATTGTATAAATATTTTTTTGACTTGTAAATCTTAATTTATGGATTTATTTATAATATTATTTTAAATATTAAAATTATGATTTTTTTATAATATTAACTAAATATTAAAATTATAATGAAAATGAAATTCTACATTAAAAAAATTACAAATTACAAATGATTATATTAATTTAAAATATTGATTTTTATTTTAAAATAAATATATATTTATTTTATATAATATTTATCATACGTGATCATATTAGAAATCAAATATAAGTAGAATGAATTTTTGGTTATGTCAAAATGATACATTCATTTATATATTCTTTTCTCATTTTATAAATGAAAAAAAAAATTAAAAAAAATATAATTTGATGAAAGATTATTAAAATTTTAGGTGAAAGATGAAGTATGAAAGTATTATGGGCAAATATTTAATGTATACAAACAATTGAAAATCTTGAATCTTTACTATCATGATTATATTAAAATCATTATTATTCTATGCCAAGAGACTATATAAATGAGTTTGCTATTGATTTGATATCAATTTTTTTTTTTTTTTAATTTATTTGATTAGATTAAAAGCATTATTAGTCTCTAGGATTATATCAAGAAGTTTGCTATTGATTTGCTATTGATTTGTCTTTTATTTTAAATTTATGTGTGAAATGTAATGTTTAATTTAAGAAAACAAATATATAATTTTTGATATAATAAAAATATTTGTTTTTCTCACTCCCACTTGTTTTAATTAAGTTCTAAGGAATGGCTTCATTTTTTATTGATGTTTTCAAAGTCAAGTGTACAAACATGTTGTTGACGTTCAAATACATCACTTAACAGGAAAACACTACATGATAGTGACCATGAAGGAAAAACGTGCCATACAATTGCCACATATTAAACCATAGTTAAGCATTTCATAATACTCTTGAAATGAAAATTTAAAATTCATAATTTGTTGTTATATTGTCATAATATATTTAGTTTTTAGAGGGAGTCCATCCACAAAAAAATGATTCTTACATACATGTCATATTCATACCTTCAATAAAAAAATATGCAACAATTGCCTAAAATATTCTCTCAACTATCACATATTCAATCATAATTACCAAGGTGAGGTACAAAGGTTACGGAATTCCAAATCTACTTGACAGGGACTAAGATGTCATACAAGCCTTGTTACATATAATACCTTATTATTATTATTATTTACTTTATTATAAATACATTTATTGTGTTTATCTTATAATGTATCCTAAATGATTTTTTTACTTTATCAATGCATTATTAATACTAATACTTTATTAATGTTATCTATTATTATATTTTTATAAATTTTAATACTTTTTTAATATATATATGTTTTATTAGACTATTTATTAAGTAATTTTAATATTTTAACAATCTATTAATTTATAGATTAATTATTAAATTTCATTATTAAAATATCTATTTATTAAATTATATGTTACATTCATTACATTATATATTAATTTATTAATTTTAATATTATATTATGTTAAAGTATTAATTAATTAGTACATTAATATTTAATACATTACATTATATATTAATTTTAATATTATATTATGTTAAAGTATTAATTAATTTGTACATTAATATTTAATATGAATTTAATAAAAAGTATAGAATGTACTTTCTAACCTAAAATATAAATTTAATAATGGCATCCTTAAAATTATGTTTGTTGATATACATTCTTGTAAAATTGGAATAGTGAACATTATAATAGAGAACATTAATATCGAGTGTGTTGGGTTTTACAGGTTTGAATTTAAAGTTATTTAGATCGATTGTCTAAAACTTAGAATACAAGCATTTAAATCACATGTTTTTGTATGTACCTGTTTCTGTTTTCTCTATATTTTTATTTTTTCAAATTAATGAAAGGGTGTGATTCATCTTCATTGTAAAAAAAGAGAGTTATATATTTTCTGTTGATTCATTTGTTGTAAATAAAGAGATTTATTTATTTTCTGTTGTTTAGTTATTTAGAAATTTGAATTATTAGCGAATGGTCAAGGTAGAACAGATCTGTTATTTCTGAATGATCATAACTCATCTCAAGTGAATGTTAAGGAATCACTATTGTTATCTAGCTCCATAGGAAGATTATATAGAAACAAACAGAAGCCAAATGATTTTTACAAGTTCTTTTTTATTGGAAAACCTAAGCATATCTATATTTCTACATTAATGTATTTATACATTATTAATGTATTCTTACTTCATTTGTTATATTTTTGCATTATTATTATATTATTTTAGTAATTTTTTTATTTTTTATTATTTTCTTATTATTACACGTAATACTTTGTTATTATATACAATCTGAGAGGGTTTAATGGTTAAGAACATATGTTGCCTCTTAAAAGATTACAAGTTCAAATCTAGATTATTTACTTTATTAATATATTTTTTATTACTCTTTTATTTTTACTAAATTAATTTATAATTTATAAATAATTTTTATTCATTTTTTATTTATTATTAATAATCAATTAATAAACAATAATTTAATTATTATTAATATATTTAATACTTGAAAACATTAATGTATTTAATTAATATATTTAATAATTTTCTAACACATTATTGTATTTTTTATTTTATATATTCATTCATATATGATCAATATATTATTTAAATAGTACATTAATAATAATGTGCTTATCCTATATTGTATTATAAATATATTTTGGCTTTATTTTTGTATTATTAATACTTTAGTATTTTAATGTATTATTATGATTTTAACTTTAAAACTTTATTAATATTTATTAATATATAGATGTTTTATAGATTCATGTATTCTAACTTGTATAGCCTCTTTTGGCTAGGGTTTACGCAACCCCTAGGGTTTCTACAGTTGAGGATTGAGTGGTGGGGTAATTAGGGATCCTATAGACCCTTATGGTATTTACAGTAGACTCCATAAGCACCCTATATGTCTTAGAATAACATTTCTCGGTGCTTGTTTCTAGCCTACGTGGTCTTTCCTTTGATCTAGATGGCCATAAATGTTGACCTCTCCTAGGATGACGAGGATGAGGTGTGGGCTAACGACAGACTCTTTCTTGCGGACGAGACTTACAAACTCCTCCCGCAACACTGCATAATCCGAACAGTGTCACATATCTTTCTTCGTATTTTATATCCTCTGATAATCCTTGACAAGTGACCCCTGGAACTAACTTCTCTCTCCCACCTCGCACACTCCACGTGACTAAAAAGCACCCGAATGCAATCACACTTAATCGAGGTGCCTCTCGAGATGATAATTGATGCAGGAGCATCGCCAGCAAGAACGCATGGTAGGACAACTCAACACCTTTGAATCATTTCAGAATCTTAAACGTTGGCATTTCATGTAAATATTTTGGAGCTAATTGAAAACTTGAAGAAGATCAAATGCTTGGGAGCTGAATGATCACAAGTCATATGGGAGTTTCACTCCTAGTATTGAATGTAAAGAAAGTTAGGTAGCAGTTAGGTTTTTTTTTTCGAGTAGATGAGTAGTCGAGGGGCAAGGGGGCCCTAAGAGCCCACTGAGATAAATATACGTTTTGTACGCTCGAATGAGGTTGTTGTAAGTTAGTAGGTAATTGTTGAGTTTTTAGTTGTTGTTTGAACATAGTTGTAGAGATTTACTTTTGAATGAATATAACAAAGAAAAATTGATCCAATGCATGACGTTTCTACTGTTTACAATTCCTTGTTATTTTGTTTTCATGAATGAATGCATTATGTTGCTGAGTATATGATGTTGTGAGATGTTTTTATAAGTTTCAGTTTTTTTTCTTTGATTGAGTCCATGCAAGGAGTGCACAAAGTCAACAACGAGTGTGTTGACAAGATATGTTTTGATTTTGAAGATAAGAAGAGATAGAGAGAAACTTTCCCTTTGCAAGGAGTGCAAAGTGACTGATGCAAGGTGTGCACAGTCATCCGCAAGAACTTAAGCCTTGTGTGAGAATCTGTTGTAAGGAGTGCACATATATGAAGGTCAATTAAGTGTTGAAGAAATCCTCAAAGGAGTCGAAGTATTCGAAGGAAAAATCTCACGAGAGATAGCGGGAGAAATATTCAAGGGGAATGAAGTTCTGAAGATTTCACAAGTCCTTAGCTAAGATCCATTCAAGAGGGAGCAAGATCATTATGGATCATTGTATCTGGCCCAAGTGCACGAGATTTAAGTATTTGCGTGCACATAGGAGCGAGGAATCGTCGAAGTCCTAAAGAGGCTAGTGACCGTCCATCATCCAGAGGGATAGGTGGTGGAAGATCCCTAACTTCGGAGCGAATCACTTTGAAAGTTTTGTGGATAAGGAGGAAGTGAAATCAACGAAGAGTCGAAGGCCGAAGGCCGAAGGCCAAAGTAGATCAAGATCATTTGTAGCAAGGAAGTACGTGTCGAGAGATCTAATATTTCGGGGAACTTCACTTCAGAGGAACCCAAACGTGGATTTTGAAAAACTCTCACAGTCCCAAAGGCTGAATAAAATCACAACTGTCAATCACGGAGGAAACAGAGCGAGAATTTGTTGTCTTCAGGAAAATTTTCTCCGGGAGGAACGAACGCGTAGGAGGTTGAAACTCCCAAAGCCCGAAGATCCAAAGTGGATGACGACCATCATATTCATAAGGACACACGACAAAGATCCATGAAATTTGGGTGGAAGCACTACGGGGGGAAGTAAAGACTGAGAGTAAAAACTCCCAAAGCCCGAAGAGAATAAGTGAACCAGAACCATTGATCTAGGAGGGACACATGTTGAGATATCGTCGATTTTGGGTGGAAGTGCTTTGGGAGAAAGCAAAGTTGGAAAGTTGAAACCCTCGAAGCCCGAGTAGTCGAAGCGATTTGTGACCGTTGAACCATATGGGTTACGTGTCAACAAATTGTGGACTCTGAGTAAAAGCACTCCAA
This sequence comes from Picea engelmannii, assembly GCA_009831015.1. NCBI lineage: Eukaryota > Viridiplantae > Streptophyta > Pinopsida > Pinales > Pinaceae > Picea > Picea engelmannii. The sequence goes on from ML806432.1 coordinate 92,577, forward strand.
GCGAAAGTGAGCGTAAAGAGGTTGACAACCTCAAAAGTTGAAATCCCAAAGTGAACTAGGATCGTTGATTTGCAAGTAGACAATCGACAGTGGGGAGACATTGTAGGGAGAGGAGGAAAAATTAGCGGAGACGCTAGTACACAGCCTACAATTTTCTAGGACCATCGATATTGTCGAGACAGGAAACAAACGACAATGATTTAAATAAGGTTGGGTGAGAACTTTTCTGATTGCGAGGGAAGGTCTCTGCTATAAATAGTCAGCACATTTGCAGCCCACAATTTCTGTGAACCATTGATCGATGGACAAGTCAATAACGACCAGATTGTGACTACGAAAACCCTGAGGATGATAACAGGGTCTATGTTTTGAGTTTGAGACCAGTGAGTTTCCAAGGAGGTCACACAAACCCAAGAGAAAGTAAGGGGATCTGCATGAAGTGGTATTAGAGACTGAAATTGTTCTAGGAAACAAGGAAGAGCTTGAAGGTGTACTCTGTGTGTGAGAGACAATCATCACAATGCCACCAAGGAGACATGTGGAGACACCTTTATCCAATCACTCTATGGAAAGAGACATGAGAGAGCTTCATGCAAAATTATAGGCGATGTATGTAGCGCAGAGGAGGGCACATGATGCCAAGGACATCAGTTATGCAGAAAGCGAAGAAGTAGAAGTCAAAGAAGCTACAGGGGAAAATGTTGTCGAAGAATGCTTACTGAGAGAACTTGTTAGATTAGGAGCTATATCAAAGATAGATATCTCAATGTACAAAGACAACTTGGATGTTGAAGAATTGTTGGATTGGATAAGATCCGTGGACAAATATTTCGACTATGAAGATGTCAATGAGGAGAAAAAGGTGAGAAATGTTGTCACTAGTTTGAAAGTACATGAAACACTGTGGTCGGATGAAATGTAAGATAAGAGGAGAAGCAAAGGAAAACATAAGATAAAGAATTGGGACAAAATGGTAGCCAATTTGAACGCTAAATTCATGCCCAAAGATTATCAAATAAATCTATTCAGGTAGTTACAAAACCTAAGGAAGAAGGGTATGACAGTGAAAGAGTGCGTGGAGGAGTTATACAAGCTGAATAATAAGACTGGACAAAGAGAGAAGGATGAAGAAAAGGTTGCCAGATATATAAATGGCTTGAGATATGAAATCTAGGATGAGATCAGCATGATGTCAGTGAAGACAATACATGATGCTTATCAGATTTCATTGAAAGCAGAGGAGAAGTTGTCCATAAAACAAGTCCAGCGAGGCAGAGGTAGAATCATGAACAAAGAAAAGGGAGTTTCCCATGACAAAGAACAGAATACCAAAGACGAGATAGAGAAACCACACAATCACTCAGAAAGAGGAGGAATTTCCCGAGGGAGAAAAAGTGGTAGAAGAAGCTCTTCTAGAGGAAGAGTAAGAAGCAGAGGAGGAGAAGTAAGGTGTTATGCCTGTGGAAAGACATGACACATGTATTGGGAATGTCCCGAGAGAAATACATAAGGGGAGGTGAAACTCACATTTCTAAAGCACAAAAAAGGAATGTTGAAGAAGAAGGTGCAGATAATGAAACATCCCTAATGTTGAGGAAGGTTCTCTTAAAACCAGAGGCAGAAGTTGAAAATCCAGTGCATAGGAACAGTCGATTCACGACAACTTGCAAGACTAAAGACAGAGTATGCAAGATGATAATTGCAGTGGGATCACTGATAACTTAGTATCCATAGAGATGGTGGAGAAATTGGAGCCAAAGACAACTGCACATCCAATCCATATAAAGTATCATGGTTTCATAAATGACACCAGGTAATGGTCACTAAACAATGCCTCGTTGAATTTAAAATAGGAGCATATAGAGATGAAATTCTGTGTGATGTGATCCCCATGGATGTATGCCATGTTTTTTGGGGAATACCATGGAAGTTTGACAGAAATGTCATTCATGATGGGAGAAAAAATACATACACCTTGGAGAGGAATGGTAGGACACACATGTTGCTTCCAATAGAGGAGAAAAAAGTAATGGAAGAAGCCAACACAATCATACTTCTCATGAGTGGGAAGGAAATCCTGAGAGACGTTAAGAAGGAATAGGAGATGTAGTTTATTGTGGTGAGGAAACCTAGAGTTATCCTTACAAATACTTCAATGGATGATTTTCGTGAAGAGGTTCAAGAGTGGTTGGATAATTTTGCTGACATAGTAGTGGATGAGTTCCCTAACTCATTTCCACCCATCAAAAGTATCAACCATCATATTGATTTGATACTAGAAGCAAGTTTGCCAAACAAAGGAACATATAGATTGACACATCAAGAGAATGAGGAGGTAAAGATCCAAGTCTAGGATTTGTTGGACAAGAGTTTGGTGAGAGAAAGATTGAGTCCATGAGAAATACCAATTGTGTTGAGTCCAAAGAAGGATGGATGATGAAGAATGTGTACAGACTCAAGAGCCATTAACAAGATCACCATCAGTTATAGATTTCCTTTTCCAGGAATGGATGACTTAATGGATTATTTAAGTGGAGAAAATTTATTTTCTAAGATAGATTTGAAAAGTATATATCACCAAATAAGGATGAGAGAGGGTGATGAATGGAAAACAACCTTTAAGACAAATGAAGGGTTGTATGAATGGCTTGTTATGCCATTTCTTTTAACAAATTCCCCAAGTACTTTTATGAGATTGATGAATGAAATACTGAAAGATTTGATTGGCAATTTTGTGGTTGTATATCTGGATGATATACTAGTCTTTAGATGGACTAAAGAGGATCATTTGAGACACCTGAAATTAGTGATGAGGAGACTACAACAGGAGACGATATTGATAAATATGAAGAAGTCCTCTTTTATGAAGACATAAGTCATTTACTTGGGTTTTGTGATCTCTTCAAATGAATTGAATATGGATTTAGATAAGGTGAAAGAAATAAAAGAATGGCCATCATCAAGGAGTATGTTCGAAGTGATAAGATTCAATGGATTAGCAATTTTTTATAAGAAATTCATCATATATTTCAGTGGAATTTGTGCACCGATGATGGATACCTTGAAGAAGAGGCACAAGTATTTTAAATGGACAAAGGAGGGCAGGAGGAGCTTCAATATATTGAAGGAGAAAATAACAGAATGACAAATTCTGGTCTTGCTAAATTTTGGGAACACATTTCAAGTGAGATGTGATGCAAGTGGAGTTGCAATTGGAGCAGTTTTGAGCCAAGATAATAGATGTGTTGCATATTTTAGTGAGAAGCTAAATGAGACTAAGAGAAAGTAATCCACATATGACAAAGAGTTTTATGCCATAATTCAATCCTTGAAGAAATGGAGGCACTACCTAGTTCCAAAGGAATTTGTGTTGCATAGCGATAACCAAGCATTACAATTCATAACCAGATATAAAAAATTGAATTAGAGACATGCAAAGTGGATCAAGTTTATGCAAATTTTTACTTTTGTCATAAAACATATTTGGGGAAATGCTAACAAAGTTGTTGATGCATTGAGCATGAGGTGTTTGATTCTACAGGAGTGTTAGTTGAAGACCTTAGGTTTTGAACACCTTAAGGAATTGTATAGTGAGGATCTAGATTTCAAGGAAGCATATGAAGCATGTGAAAATCATGTGCTGAAATACAAGAGCTAGTGGACAGAGTATATTATTCAAGAGGTATTTTTTTTCAAGGGAAATAAGTTGTGCATACCAAAATGCTCAAGGAGGGATAACCTTTTGAAGGAAAAGCATAGTGGAGGATTGGATGGACATTTCGGCCATGATAAAAAAATTTCACAGTTGAGTAGTGCATATTATTGGCCGGGTATGAGAACATAAGTGATAAGTTTGTGAACAGATGTAGAATCTGGCAACATGCAAAAGGTAAAAGCGAAAACAATGGATTGTATCAGCCATTTCCAATACCAGAGAGGCCTTGGGATGAAATAAGCATGGACTTTGTGTTGGGATTTCCAAGAGCACAAACAGGATGTGACTCCATATTCATGGTGGTGGATAGATTTTCAAAGATGGCACACTCTATCACATGCCATAAGACTAGTGATGAAACACAAGTTGCAAATTTATTTTTCAAGGAAGTTGTTCGTCTCCATGGATTACCCAAAAGTATTATCTCAAACAGAGATACAAAATTCGTTGGTAATTTCTGGAGAACATTGTGGAAGAAGTTGGGAACAAATTTGTCCTTCAACTCAGCTTATCACCCTTAGACAAATGGACAGAGTGAGGTGGTGAACAGAAGTTTGGGGAAATTGTCGAGGAGTCTAGTTACTGAGCATCATAATCAATGGGATCAGATTCTCCCACAAGAAGAATTTGCATACAATGAATCACCATCCATGAGCACTGGAAAGAGCCCATTCCAAATACTATATGGAATGCAACCAAGAGGAGTAGCTGAATTGAGAGACTTGGAACAGAGTGAGATCAAAAGCACTGGAGTAGAAGATTTTGCTACAGAAATGCAGAAGCTCCATAACCAGATCATAGAGAAGTTGCATAAATCTAGCCAAGAGTACAACTGCAGAGTTGATCAACATCACAGAGAGCTTCAATTTGAAGTAGGATATCAGGTTCTGGCACATCTTAGGAAAGAAAGGTTCCCAAAGGGAACATTTAACAAGCTGAAGATGAAGAAGATAGGACCCTGTAAAATCTTAAGGAAGTTTGATGCAAATTCCTATGAAATTGAGCTGCCAGATGATGTGGGAATATCACCCATATTCAACATATCAGACATGTATCCTAGTCTTGAATGTAAGGTAACTTAGGTAGCAATTAGTTTTTTTGCTCGTTGAGATAAATAGAGGTTTTGTACGCTTGAATGAGGCTATTAAAAGTTAGTAGCGAATTGCTGAGTTTTTGGTTGTTGTTTGATCATAGTTGGAGCCGTTTACTTTTGAATGAATATAACATAGTAAAATTGATCCAATGCATGACGCTGCTACTGTTTACAATTCCCTGTTATTTTGTTTTCATGAATGAATGAATTATGTTGTTGTTTATATGAAATTGTGAGATGTTTGTATAAGTTTCAATTGTTTCTCTTTGATTGAGTCTGTGCAAGGTGTGCATACAATGCGCAAGGAGTGCGTTGACAGGATTTGTTTTGATTCCAAAGCTCAGAAGAGATAACACGAAACTTTCCCTTTGCAAGGAGTCCAAAGTGACTGCTACAAGGTGTGCACAATCGTCCACAAGAACTTAAGCCTTCTATGAGAATCTGTTGAAAGGAGTGCACAGATATGAAGGTCGATTAAGTGTCAAAGAAATACTCTAAGGAGTCAAAGGATTTGAAGGAGAAAGATCACGAGAGATAGCAGGAGAAATATTCAAGGGGAATGAAGTTTTGAACAGTTCACAAGTCCTCAGCTAAGATCCGTTCAAGAGGGATCAGGATCATTTTGGATCGCCAGATCTGGGCAAAGTGCATGATATTTAAGTCTTTGTGTGCATACAGGAGGGACAAGTGGTGGAAGAGGTCAGTGACCATCCATCATCCATAGCGACAAGTGGCAGAAGATCCATAACTTCGAAGTGAATCACTTTGAAAGTTTTGTGGATAAGAAGGAAGTGAAATTGCCAAAGAGACGAAGGCTGAAGTAGATACAGACCGTTGGTAGCTAGGAAGTACGTCTTGACAAATCTGATATTTCGAGAAAATTCACTTCGGAGGATGTAATGTCCCTTTCCTAATAGGATCTCCAGAGAGGAGGCTTAATGGTCTAAACCACCCTGTTAGACTATAGCCAGGGCCAAAGAGGGGTAAACGGGGTTACTAGAGGTCACTCCAGTCACAGGTGTTATATTCAGAAAGTGACATTGAGCTAAAAAGGGTTAAAAGCACTTTTAAGTCATTATGAGATAAAAGTAGAAATCAACAGTGAATTAGGGTTTCAACAGTGATTTAGGGTTTTGGAAGTCAATAGTGAATTAGGGTTTCAACATGATTTAGGGTTTTGGAAAGCTATAAAGGAAGGGTTAGTGACCTAATTCATCATTATGTAGATTATGACTTGTCATTGAGGAGAAGAGGCGCATCTCAGGAGAGATAGTTCAGTGTATTCCAGGAGGAAGACATCAGTTGGATGATTTCGGTGTTGAAATAGACACCCTAGTCATCAGGAAGATCATCTAGGTCTTCCATCATTGTTCAATGATTCCGTAGTGCTCCCATATTTCGGGTATTATCTTTTAGTTGATTATTTGTATTCCAACTAAGATCTTTTGTCTATTTATCTAGTCGAGTATTGTCAGTTTATTCACCCGCATTCATCCATTTTGTAATCCACGGAGATATCATAATAGAAAAATTGCAGACCTTTGTCGCATTTATTATTTGTATGATCATTTATATGTTGTAAACCTTTGATCCTACACACACATTAGCAACATTTCCTATACTAGCTAAGTCATGAAAATTACATTGGTATTAGAGCTTTAGTCCTGCCAGCCTATGACTAAAGACAATGAGTGCAGCAGAAGACCGAGACGGTCGTGAAAATGTAGGTGACCAATATGCCACTTACAACAAGCATCATGAAAGAAGGCATAGGCCTGATTTTTCCCCTTTTCCTCCTAGCGCAAAGGAAGAGGAAGAGGCACACAAAGAAGTAGAGAGAAGGGTAGAGTGTGAGGTTGAGCACGAGGCTGAGAGGATGTTAGGAGATAGATATGAGTGACCAAAGGGCAATGGTAAGGCCCCCGTAGATTCAGAGGAATCTTTCATGCAGGTTATCAATGATATGTTAGCTAGTCAACGGACCATGTCTCAGTGCTTGGCACAGGTGGTTGATAGATTTGCTAGAGTGGGTACCTCAGATACATAAGTCCCGCATGCAGCACATGGGAACTCAGGAGTAGGAATTAGACCCCAATCACCCTCTCGCACATACACCTCTGCGAGTAGGATTCACAGACCCTTGTTTTCCAGTTTTCAGAGCGCACCACCAGTAGTAGCACCGTCACCGATAGCATAAAGGCAATCCACTCATGTCGATGACATTGTAGAGTATAGGAGGGAGTACGTAGCATCGGGTCGTGACTTCGATCAGGACATGACCTTATTCGAGTACTGTGGACTCAGACTTAGGAACCACCCCAAAGATCCGCAGAGGGGAGGACCACAACAAGCACAGGGGAATAACCTCGATTTCATCCAAAAATTTGGGAAACTCACCATCCCTTCTTTCGATGGATCATCCAAATGCACCACCAAAGTTTGGGTACATAAGATAGACACGTATTACAAGCTCAACCAGATGACTGAGACAGAGGCCATCAGTTTTTCGACCTTACACTTGGAGGGTGAGGCATACGAGTGGTGGTATCATGGATTGGTGACATTGGGTCACAGTTGCATCACTTCCTATAGAGAGTTTATAGATAGGCTCATGGACAGGTTTGATAGGAAGGATTTCGAGATATATTTCAGGGATCTAACCCAGTTGAGACAAACTGGCACAGTAGAGGCGTTGATCACAGAGTTTCAGCAGATAGTTGTGGTAGTGACAGATATATTAGAGCCCAAGATGATCATGTTATTCATAGAAGGACTCACAGAGCCTTTGAGAGGATGGGTGAAGGCATACATGCCTCCCACTTTGTAGGATGCCATCCTTCACGCTCAAGATTTGGAAGACTGAGTGCCAAAGACTAAAACTTTATCCAAATCATTTCTACCCCAAAGGGATCGATACATGAAGCCATTCCAAAGAGAATGGAAGGGCATGGAGAAGTTGTATGATGAGACTAGGCAAGAGCTTATGAGGAAGAATATTTACTTCAGCTGCAAAGATCCTTGGGTCCCAGGCCACAGGTGCATTGGCAAGGGAGAGATTCATTATATTGACGTAGCAACATACAACATGGATAGTGAGGAGGAGGAGTAGGATAGTGGATCCACTAGTTCATAGGAGGAGTCAGCACTAGCAGATGAACATCCTCTCTGGAGATCACCGACACTAGCATGAGCCCATCCTCCAATAGTCCCACAACCACCAGAATAGGCTAACATGAGAAAACCAACAAAGGGAGGTGTCATAGCAACCCTTTCTGGTGTTCCCAAGTATGATACCCTCCATATCATAGGGATTATTCAGGGGCAATGGGAAATCACCCTAGTAGATGGTGGGGCCAACCACAACTTCATCGACGCTTCACTAGTATCGAGATGGGCACTTCAAACAAAGAAGTTTGAGGGGTTTGATGTTGCGGTAGCTGATGGCCACATAGTGGAGTGTCTAGACAGAGTTCCAAAATTAGAGATGAAGTTAGGTAATTACACAGTGAGAGACACATTTTATGTGGTTGGCCTATCAGACACAAATGTGGTGTTAGGAGTTTAGTGGATGATTACCTTGGGAAAAATCACTACCAACTACCAAACCTTGGAAATGGGATTCAAATATCAAGATGGGAAGAAGGTTGTTCTAAGAGGTAGGTCGATAGGAGCACCCAGGACAGTTTCAGACAAGAGGATGGAGAGGATATTTAGACATGGGGAGGTAGAATATGCTGCAGAATTCTTGATCACTACTCAGAAGGATTCGGAAGGTCGACAACAATACCATACAAAGATCAAGAATTTATTGGGATGACATCAGCAGGTCTTTGAGGCAATTCCACTAGGGAGACCACCTGACAGGGGGTTTGAGCACACCATTGAGTTGGAGGAGGGGTCCAAACCTATGATCATCCCCCCCTATCGTCATCCTAGGAGGTTCAAGGATGAGATAGAGAAGGCAATCAAGGAATTTCTGTCGGTGGGACACATCAGATCGAGCAGCAACCCATTTGCTTCTTCAGTTGTCTTAGTTCTGAAGAAGGATGGAACCATGAGGATGTGCATTGATTATCGAGCCTTGAACAAGAAAACCATCAAGAACCAGTACTCTATCGCACGCATTGATGAGTTGATGGATGAAATGCATGGGCAAGTTTTCTTTTAAAAAATTGATCTATGCTCTAGATATCATCAGATCAGCATCCGAGAGTAGGACATAGAAAAGACGACATTTCAATGTCATTTTGGACACTTCGAGTTCCTGGTTATGCCATTTGGGCTAACCAATGCACCCGCTACATTCCAGTCTTGCATGAACCATATATTCAGTGATCAGTTAAGGAAATCAGTCTTGGTTTTCTTTGACGACATCTTGATCTATAGACGATCATGGAAAGAGCATATGAGGCACCTCGATGAGGTATTGAGCATCATGGAGGCACAATCATTATATTCCAAAGAGTCCAAGTGCGAGTTTGGTATGACAAAGCTGCTTTACTTAGGCTAGATCAGCAGTGCATAGGGGGTATAGGTGCAACAAGAGAAGATCAGGGCCATTCTGGATTAGGTGACGCCCAAGAACGTGATAGAATTGAGGAGCTTCTTTAGGCTGTGTAGCTATTACAGGCAGTTCATCCGAGTTTTTTCTCAACTTGGAGCACTGCTGACAGATATTAGCAAGCATGGGGCCTTCATATGAATCGATAAATCATAGGAATCCTTTGATCACATGAAGGAATTCATGGGCACTTGTCCAGTGTTGGCACTACTAGACTTCACCTTGCCATTTGTACTAGAGTGTGATGCATCCGGCGAAGGGATCGGTGCAGTTTTGTTCCAAGGAGGACACCCCATTGTATTTGAGAGATGGAAGCTTAGTCAACCTGAGAGATTGTACTCCATTTATGAAAAGGAAATGTTGGCAATCATACATGCCTTGACCAATTTCAAACAATATTTGGTGGGTAGAAAATTCGTGGTCAAGACCGATCACAACAGTTTGAAGTATTTCCTTGAGCAGAAGGACTTCAATGAATGCCAACAAAAATGGGTGACGAAGGCACATGCATTCAACTTTGACATAGAGTATGTTAAGGGGAAGAAGAACATTGTGGCCGATGCACTATCGAGGAGACCTGCAGCATGTTCTTTGATGGAGATTTCAACAGATTGGAAATCCCACTTGTTAGTGGAATATTGCAAGAACAAGTTCATTTGTGAGGTGATGGATGGGCAGATACAAGATGACTAGTATAGGGTCATTGATGATGTCATATTTTACAAGGATAGAGTCTACTTGGTGCCAGATTCAGGGCTTAAGAAGAAGATCCTCAACATAGTTCATGATTCACCTCTAGCAGGCCATCAAGGGTTTTTCAAAACCTACAGACATATCAGAGAGAGGTTCTCATGGAAGGGCCTAAAACAAGATGTTATGAGACACGTCAGTGAGTGTGTGAATTTCTAGCAGAACAAGTCAGAGCATGCTCTCCCAGCAGGGCTACTTCAACCACTCCCCATTCCAGATCAGAAATGGGAGAGTATATCTATGGACTTCATCACAGTTCTACACAAGGTCCAGGGTAAGGACTGTATCTATGTAGTGGTCAACATATTGACAAATTTTTCTCACTTATACCCCATACCGACAGAGTACAACGCAGTTCAGGTAGCTGAGCTTTTCTTCAGGGAGGTCTTCATACTTCATGGGTTTCCGAAAAACATCATCAATGACAGGGACAATCGGTTTATAGGGACATTTTGGAGAGAGTTGTTTCAGTTAGATGGGATAGAGTTCACACCTAGCACTAGATATCACCCTTAGAAATATGGGTAGACTGAGATTGTCAACATGTGGGTTGAAGGGTATTTGAGGAACTATGTAGCAGGACAACAGAGAATGTGGGTAAAGTGGTTACATTTAGGAGAACATTTCTACAACACCACCTTCCACATGACATCCATTGGTATGACACCCTTTCGAGCATTGTATGAATATGATGCTCCCACCTTGGTAGACTTGGTCTTCG
>ML806432.1:139329-150657 GCA_009831015.1 Picea engelmannii
AGTCTCGGGTATTAGAAAACAAGATCAAATGTCCCTTTTTATTGATCCTCGAACTGCACAACAACCACATGTCACCAAGAAACACATTTGTATTGATTGGTGCACCCACCCTCAAATTCTTCAAAACTGGATGGATAGGTGGTTTATGATATTTGATGCACCTCTCTATAATAACAGGGAGGTGTCTTTATATTTTTTGAAAAAATTATGGGAAAAAAATTGTTTTCAGTAACCATGTCAACTACTTCGACATTGGTGACTTCCAGGGGCTCGGCCTAACCCCCCATGCTCAACATACTTATGTTGCAGAGGGATTGCAACAAGTACATGTATCTATATCATTATTGAGTCAGAGCCTAGTGCAACATGATAGATTTGTTCCACTATTGATCCGTAAATTATCTTTAAAGACTTGGTTGAGTTTTAAGCATGTGTTCAATTACCATTTAGGAATTAAGGAAATAATAAGAACTAAATGAGAGATTATTGCAGCCACCATAAAGAAATGCAGACCAAAATATAATCATAAAAAAAAAAAAACCATAACAACAAGGTTTTTAATAGAGTTCAGCAAGATTGCCTACGTCTTTGGGCCTTTGTCTCAGTGGGGGAGGATTTTTTATTTCTCTTAAATGCTCCAAAGTTAAATCATAAATGTATTAAAAGGATTACAAACTAGTTTTTTTGTGTTCTACTCGACCTCAAGAATCCAACACAGGTGTCGCCACTAAAAAAGGTTGAGCGTAACTCCCACAATTGGCCTCCAAAGTTTGCTTCCCCAATGGCTTCCCTGAATAAAAATGTCTTCAAGCTTCACAAACTCATCATCATTCTACTAATATAAACCTCCTAGTCTATTAAAAACCTTTGATTTATATAGGATTTGAGATGGGGATCCTATCCCATATTCCTCCCAAGATTTGGCCTTAAAAAGGGATCTAGATCCTCGGTTTTGGGCAAAATTCTCCCAAAATCATCATAAAAAAATAAAAAAAATCCATATAATATGGTTTTAAACACACAAATTAGAAAATTGGGCATGTGTCCCCTTTTCTCCGAGCCCTTGAGAATATGGGGCACACCATATGGCCATGTGTTGAGCGTTGGCCCCTAAACTCTAATGCTAACCCACCTTTCTAGGTCACATGAGAACGCCATATGCCGATGTGCCAACCTCCCTTGCACCAAAAACTATGGCTTGAATCCTGATCCGTAGCTCTGGTCATGTGGGGCGCCATGTGGCCTCGCATTGGCCCCCTATGATCGGGGATTAGCCCTAAACCTGCACACCACTCCAACTTAAATAAATAATATGCCACATGGTTTATCAATTGGAATTTTCACCTAGGTGGCTAGCATATTGTGGTTAGTTCGTTACCTCACCCGAAGGTCAAGGTTTTGAATCCTTCATATGTGGGACAAAAAAAATTTACACAGTCCACATTGGCTAAATCTAGCGTGCCATGTGGCACCGTGTGATTAGGCCATGTGTCACCTCTAGATTGGCTTGTACAATCCAATCATCATGCACAGTCACCTACCACATCAACTAGCATGTCATTATCATACAACCATGTGTCGTACCCTGAGCCTTCCACATCAGTATCCGTACATCTAATTCGCCTCACAAGTCACCTGCCACATCAACATTCGTACTACCCAGTCACCCTACCACATTAACATCTGTATAACCACCTGTCATCCATAATTCCACATGTTGGCCTGTCATTGGGCTACGTCAGCATCCGTACAGTGCCACATGTCAATTTTTTATTGGTCCACATACACCCCTGAAAATGCCAAAAATGAGTGACACGTGTCACCTCCTCGTCGTGCCACGTATCCCTATTGATTTCATCATGACATCATGTTGACATCACCTATCGTACTGCTAATGTCAGTAGTATGACCTATTGAATTTGACCAGTTTACTTTGTTTTCATGTTTGGGAAATCAATTAGAACGTGATAACTTTCGCATACAGTGCCCAATTTTGGAAAACATTATATGGCTGTAATCGATGTGACAAGCCCGACACAATGGATTTGGTTTCATCTGATTTCGAGAACTTTTATTTTTAGGCCTTCCTAGATCCATTTTCGATCATGCCTCCCCACTAAGACCTTTTAGTCCTCCATTAACTAGTGATCAACTATGGTATAGGCCACCCCGCTTTTCCTCTGTCTTTAAAATCCATCCCATGCACCTGTCACATCATAATCAATTGCAAAAAAACCATGACAAATGAGAGCATATTGTTAGCCACTTGAACTCGTTCACATCTCACTAAAGCCAGTACCATCCATGTTGAAAACATTAGCAAGGATAACATAAAAAATATGACTGCAAATGAGCTAATATGTTTGATGTGCTTGCACAACATTATCTTATCTTGAAGCAATGTATGATTTAATTTCCATTCGACAACCATCTCGTGTTCATTCTTAAGATCAACTACTTTACTTGGCACAATTATAGGTGTGTTTCTTGCACAGATTTCCTTCCTTAATTGTTTCATTGTTTGAAGAGATTGATTTTCTTTTAAGTGTGGAGCATGTACAACATATTCATTGCCTTCTTTAGTTAAGTGATATTGATTATGTCCCATGTATAAGATTTTTTTGCGATCATACAAATAAGGTTTTCCTAAGACCATTCCACATTCATTGAGTGGCACCACATCACACGTTACCTCAACCACACACATTGATGAAATTGCAAACTTTAAAGTACATTGCTTTGTTATGTGAAATTAATGATTGTTTCTTATCCATTTAAGTGAGTAAGTTTTATGATGCATCTTAGTGTTTAATCCCAATTTTTTAACCACTTCCTATTAAATCAAGTTAGATCAAGATCCACTATCTATCAATGTATCGATCGTAGTATGTTTCATTATCACCCTTATGTGAAACAATTTACTTCTAGAATCATATCCATCACCAGTTTTTCCTGTCAAACCAACTGATGTGATTTTAGTCTCATCACCTGAATCATATCTCAAGTATGTTGGTCGTTTTGTTGTTGCAATTGGTTTCCTCCCTTTCCTCTCTTTGAACCACTTTGGTCTCTTCTCTGGATGCAATTGCCAGCAATGTTCATCATCACATCCTTCTTTCTTGCAATGCTTGCAAGAGATCTTCCCTTCCTTCCTTGTCACTGAATTTTCTTTCTTTACATTCCCTTTTTGTTTGTCTTCTTTCCTTGAAGATGATTCCTCAGATACACCAACTCTTGTTTTCCCTGCTTCAATATACGTTGCTTGAACAAAAACCTCATCAATATTAGTAGGTCTAAACATAAATATAGTGTTACGAATATGTGCAGGTAAACCTCCTATATACTTCATAAGAGTTTATTATGTATGTAATGGAATATTTAACATTAATGCCATCGTACGAAATTCATATGTGTATTCTTGCATTGTTTGTCATTTTCTTAGTTTAATACTTTGTCATTCAATTAAAACCTTTTCCTTATAACCCAAAGGATTAAATTTCTTTCTAAATGCAAAAACAAAATCTTTCCATGATGGAAATACATTACAAACTTGTTGCGTAACATTTTGCAAGTAACTCTGCCACCAGGTGAGTGTTATGCCTCTAAGACAAAGCGATGGAAACTTGATTTGAGTTGCCTCATCCTTGATTTGTTGCACACTGCAATAAACTTCCATCTATATGACCCAATTATCAAGCCTCTCAGCATTGACTTCAACATCATACATGGGCAATTTGAATTTCACATCAAGCTTAAGTAACCGCATATCATGTTTATGTTTATGGGAATGTTTTCTTGTGCTAGAAGTTTCACTTGTACTTGAAGAAGAAGATGATGATGGAGATGAAGGAGGTCAAGGAAGAAGTTTAGGAGGATCCTCTCCTTCTTCACTTTTTTCTTTTTTTGAATATTTCCCTTGGAAATGCCTCTTTTGTTCCAAGTAATCCTCATATAATACATTTACCATCTCAGACATGGCGAATAAATTATTTTGCAACTCTATATCGTTTTGAGACATTCCTTCCTCCGATGCCATCTTCTCACTTTGAGAAGTCCTCTTTTTCCACCCAATCCTTAGATTTCCTTCTACAAGCTCACCTTCACCACAACTTATATTTTCACCAGTAATCATGCAAACTCAAACAATCAACTGCCAACCTGCTCTGATACCACTTGATATGAATATGATCTTTAAAGACTTGGTTGAGTTTTAAGCATGTGCTCAATTACCATTTAGGAATTAAGGAAAGAAGAATAATTTAATGAGATATTATTGAATCCATCATAAAGATATGCAGATCAGTTTATAATCATAAAGAACAACAAGGTTGTTAATGGAGTTTGACAAGACTGCCTACGTCTTCGGGCCTTTGTCTCAGTGGGGGAGGATAAAAAATTACATAAGAAATGTATCAAAAGGATTAAAAACTGGTATGGTTGTGTTTTTCACAACCTCAAGAATGCAACACAACTAACGACAATGAAAAAGGTTGAGCGTTGCTCCCGGAATCGGCCTCCAAAATTTGCTTCCTCAATGGCTTCACAAACTCATCATCATTCCACTAATATGAACCTCCTAGATAGTCAAAAAATTATTTTTTATATAGTATTTGAGTTGGAGATCCTATCCCAACTTCCTCCCAATATATGGCCTCAAAAAGGGCTCCAGATCCTGAGTTTTGGGAAAAAATCTCCCAAAATCAGCATAAACAAATCTAAAAAAATCCATATAATATGGTTTTAAACCCACAAATTGACAAATTGGGTGTGAAAACCCTTTTCTCTAAGCCCCTAGGCATATGGGTCGCTCCATATGGCCATATGCTGAGCATTGGCCCCGAAACTCCAGTGGTAACCCCCCTTTCTAGGTCGCATGAGAACACCATATGGCTATGTGCCAACCTCCCTCACGCTAAAAGATCTAGCTTGAATCCTAGTTTGTAGCTCTGGTCACGTGTGGCACCATGTGGCCTCATTCTATCGCCCTCAGAATGGAGATTATCCCTAAACCCATGCTCCATTACAACTTAAATAAATAATATACCACATGGTTTAACAAGTGGCACGTGTTCTCAGTTGGCTAGCACATTGTGGTTAGTCCATTGCCTCACTCGAAGGCCAAGGGTTTGAATCTCTTATGGCGGAAAATATTGCTAATTGTTCTTAAGAGCCTAAATTTAACAAAAGAATAAAGTCCCATCCTAGTTAAGACTCAAAGAACCAATAATAAGAATCATGTAGGCTAACATAATCACAATAGAAACAAGACTGCATGGAATCATATACCTGTCGCTATGCAGTTATAATAAAATAAAAGTTATACATATATCTACTAGCTATGTTGTTATAAACTTTATATCCCCCACCACATCTGTAACAAGACGGGTAGGTAAATGACAAATCATAGCTTGATTTCCATGTGTGGTTGCATATACATGTGTTGTCGTGCTATAGAGAAAGCATACATTTATTGCCATGTACTGGTTGTTGAAAGTGTGACGTGTCCACAGAAATGCGAACCTACACATATGATAAGTTTTTTTATTTCACATTGCTATTTTTATACACTGAGACTAAACTTTAGAAATGTTAAATCCTCTTCAAAATTTTCAACACAGGAGCATATTGGCATGCAAGCATATGGACTAGGAGGTCCAATTCATATAGAATTTTGTACAAACATGCCTCTACAGGTTCAAAAGTTATTTTATATTTATAAACTGATATTTTTACTTCTTAGATCCTTCCTTTTGTTTGGGGCTTGTTAGCACATATTCTCGCAAAGGGATATTGTACCTAAGGTGGAATAGTGTTCTCAGAAACACTGATGAGACCCCACTAGTCAGGCTCGCAGAGGAATCAAGTTCAGAGAGTCGACGTCAAATTATTTGGCTGAGAGTCGACGAAATCTAGATGGACGGTGGAAAGATTTGAGGGGGAAATATTGATTCTTCGTGAGACATCATATCAGATAGAGTTGCGAGGAAGATAAGGCTTAGATCCATTAATCTTTTGAAGCTCAGGAGAGATAAGATCCATCGATCTAAATAGATCTGGAACGTTGGTTGGTTTCGAAATATCAGGGATCGTGAGTTCGGAGAACCAGGTTCTGTCTTGGGTTTCAAATCCCCGATACCTGAAAGTTGGATTGAATTCAGGTCGTTGCTTGTCCCGACGTCATCAAGACCGTCCATTTTGGAGGGACACGTTGAGATATTTTGGCATTTCATGCTCTACACTCTGGATATAACCAGATCAACATCTGAATTGATCTATGCTCTGGATATCACAAGATTAGCATCCGAGAGAAGGACATAGAAAATACGACATTTCGATGTCATTTTGGACACTTCAAGTTCCTGGTTATGCCATTTGGGCTAACTAATGCACCCTCTACATTCCAGTCTTGCATGAACCATATATTCAGGGATCAGTTAAGGAAATCAGTCTTGGTTTTCTTCGATGACATCTTGATTTATAGTCGGTCATGGCAAGAGCATATGAGGCACCTGGATGAGATATTGAGCATCATGGAGGCACAGCCATTATATGCCAAAGAGTCCAAGTGTGAGTTCAGTATGATAGAGTTACTTTACTTAGGCCACATCATCAGTGCACATGGGGTACACGTGCACCAAGAAAATATTAGGGCCATTCTGGATTAGCTGACACCCAAGAACGTGACATAATTGAGGAGCTTCTTCGGGCTGTGCAGCTATTACAGGTTGTTCGTCCAAGGTTTTTCTCATCTTGGAACACTGTTGACAGATCTTACCAAGCATGGGGCCTTCATATGGACCAAGAAATCATAGGAAGCCTTTGATCACATGAAGGAAGTCATGGGCACTTATCCAGTACTACCAGACTTCACCCTGCCATTTGTACTAGAGTGTGATGCATCCGGCGAAGAGATCAGTGCAGTTTTGATGCAGGGTGGACACCCCATTGTATTCGAGAGCCAGAAGCTTAGTCAACCTGAGAGGTTGTACTCCATTTATGACAAGGAAATGTTGGCAATCATGCATTCCTTGACCAAGTTTAGACAATATTTGGTGGGCAACAAATTCATGGTCAAGACCGATCAAAACAGTTTGAAGTATTTCCTTGAGCAGAAGGACCTCAGTGAGAGCCAACAGAAATGGGTGACGAAGATACATGCATTCGACTTTGACATAGAGTATGTCAAGGAGAAGAAGAACATTGTGGCTGATGCACTATCGAGGAGACCTGCGGCATGTTCTTTGATGGAGATTTCAGTAGATTGGATATCGCACTTGTTAGTGGAATATTCCAAGAACAAGTTCGCTTGTGAGGTGATGGATGGGTAGATACAGGAAGACCGATACAGAGTCATTGACAATGTCATATTTTACAAGGATAGAGTTTACTTGGTGCTAGATTCAGGGCTTAAGAAGAAAATCCTCACCGCAGTTCATGATTCACCCCTAGCAGGCCATCAAGGGTTTTTCAAAACCTACAGACAGATCAGAGAGAGGTTCTCATGGAAGGGCCTCAAACAAGATGTTATGAGAAATGTTAGTGAGTGTGTGACTTGCCAGAAGAACAAGTCAGAGCATGCTCTTCCAGCAAGGCTACTTCAACGACTCCCCATTCCATAGCAGAAATGGGAGAGTATATCTATGGAATTCATCACCGGTCTACCTAAGGTCTAGGTTAAGGACTATATCTATGTAGTGGTCGACAGATTGACCAAGTTTGCTCACTTCTATGCCAGACTGACAAAGTACAGCACAGTTAAGGTAGACGAGATTTTCTTCAGGGAGGTCTTCAGACTTCATGGGTTGTTGAAGAACATCGTTAGTGACAGAGACAGTCGGTTCATAGGGTCATTTTGGAGAGAGTTGTTTTAGTTGGTGGGGACAGAGTTAACACCTAGCACCAGCTATCACCCTCAGACAGATGGGCAGACCAAGATTATCAATAAGTGGGTTGAAGGGTATTTGAGGAACTATGTAGGACGACAACAGAAAACGTGGGTAAAGTGGTTACATTTAGGGGAACATTGCTACAACACCACCTTCCACATGTCCATTGGTATGACACCCTTTCGAGCATTGTAAAGATATAATGCTCCCACTTTGGTAGACTTGGTCTTCGGGGAGAGAAGAGCTACCAAGCCCAAGGATTGGATCATAGAGAGTCATGAGATTCTCAAATTGTTGAAAGGGAACCTATAGTCAGCGCAAAAATGATAGAAGATAAGTGTGGACAGACAAAGGATAGAGTCTTGCCTCAAAATGAAAGTGGGACAATTCATTAACACATCAGAGGAGATTCCCCCGTTGGATGAGGAGGGATAATTGGAGTTAGTTCTGAAGGAGGATTTGGAGTTTTGGGAGCGGAAACAAAGGAGCAGGGCCATCAGAGAGTGCTTGATCATATGGAGAGGGCTTCCAGTAGAGGACGCTACTTGGGAGAGCGAGTAGGTGTTGTAGCACCTTGGACTGGTATTGCTTGAGGACAAGCAATTTCAGGAAGGGAGGACTGTAATGTGCCTTTTCAAATAGGAGTGCCACAAAAGGAGGCTTAATGGTCTAAACCACCCAGTTAGACTATAGCCAGGGCTAAATAGGGGTAAACAGGCTTACTAGAGGTCACTCTAGTCACAGGTGTTATATTCGGAAAGTGACATTGAGCTAACAAGGGTTAGCAACACTTTTAAGTCATTATGAGCTAAAAATAGAAGTCAACAATGAATTAGGGTTGCAATAGTGATTTAGGGTTTCAACATGATTTAGGGTTTTGGAAAGCTATAAAGGAAGGGTGAGCGACCTAATTCATTATTATGCAGATTATGACTTGTCATTGAGGAGAAGAGGTGCATCTCAGGAGAGATAGTTCAGCGTATTCCAGGAGGAAGACACCAGTTGGCTGATTTCAGTGTTGAAAGACACACCCTAGTCACCAAGAAGATCATCTAGGTCTTCCATCGTTCTTCATTGATTTCGCAGTGCTCCCATATTCCAAGTATTATCTTTTACTTGCTTATTTGTGTTGCGGCTAAGAACCTTTGGTCTTTTGATCTAGCCGAGTGTTGTTATTTTATTCAGCCGCAGTTGCTTATTTATATTCCGGCTAAGATCCTTTGTATGTTGATCTAGTCAAGTACTGTCAATTATTCAGCCGCATTCGACCATTTTGTAATCCACATAGATATCATAATACAAACTTGCAGTCCTTTGTCGCGTTTATTATTTGTATGTTGTAAACCTTTGATCCTACACACACATTAGCAGCGTTTCCCAGACTAGCCAAGTCAAGAACATTACAGAGTAGGATCATGTCCCAAGATCTAAAAGATTTGGGGGCTAAAAATGTGTTTTTCTCTACTTGCCTCTTAGTTCCCTTGTTTATGGAGATCACCAAGAAGAAATATGTAATCCTCTAAGTAGTGTCCCATCAAATGGGTGAGTAGAAGACATGAGATCTAAGCCCAAGGGTTTCTCCTAAGAATAATTCCAATCACCTCTAGTTTCGATACCAAAAAGAAAGTGGTTCAAGGGAATTATAAGACTTTCTGAATATGTAACTGAACTAACCATGTGTATCACAACAGCAGTGGAAACTAAATATAAATTTGTTATATATGTTTTTCGTCATGTCTACGGTGGATCTAACATAATCTATCCTCCCTCGGGATCTAGTGCTTACCTTCCACCCATATTTAATGGGAGCCAACTCTGAACTAGCTTATGGGGATCCTCAACCAAGGCATTCAATGTCTAAGTGTGTAAGGGGGTTGCAGTATGAAGCTATCCCTAGGCTCTAGGAAATGCTCTACATAAAGACCATCTTCAATCTTGATCCCTTACTGGGGATGATAGAAACAATCTAGATCCCTTACTGGGGATGATAGAAACAATCTAGATCTGCTGACTATAATTGTCATCCTTAATAATATCGTCCATTTCTTGTTTATTAGACAGAAAGTGGCTAGGAAATTCTACATCCTTCATCTCTTGTTTGTTGGGCAAGAGATGGATGAGAGGGTCTACATCCTCTTGATTCTCCATTGAAATAGATATCATACAACTATCAATAAAATTTGATAATATAAACACTTCTCAACAAAATTCAATTGGACTATTAACTCATTGGTAGCAACGTTATGCTAATAAGAATTAATTTAAATTCTCATATTCATATGCTTGCCTCACTCCTCTTGACTAAGAATCCATTGTTTGTATACAACCCCTAGATGAAAAATGTCGAGAGGGTCTCCATCGTCTTGATTCTCGAAGGGGCAGATTTTATACAACAAGTATTTATAGAACAATTGGATTACATAAGAATTTTTCAATTTATCTAACGGCCTATTAGCTCAGTTTGTTAGGCCGTCGTGCTAATAACGCGAAGGTCGCAGGTTCGAGACCTGCATAGGCCATTGGCTATTCCTGACGGTTCGTCTGTTCAATTTTGACATCTCATTTCTCTTTCAATGGCACTTATCGCGATCAGACGGTGCGATAATTGAATCGCAATCTTATATTTCTCTTTTCTCTTTGGATGGCACTTATATTTCTTCTCTGTTCTCTTTCGATGGCACTTATATTTCTCTTTTCTGTTTGGATGGCACTTATATTTCTTCTCTTTGGATGGCACTCATATTTCTTCTCTGTTCTCTTTCGATGGCACTTATATTTCTCTTTTTGGATGGCACTTATATTTCTCTTTTCTTTTTGGATGGCACTTATATTTCTTCTCTTGGATGGCACTCATATCTCTTTCCGTTTGATTGTGAAATGAATGTTTAAAATAAAGAAACCCAAAATCACAAGCCTGAATCCTCAGAATTTTTGTAAAATAAATTAATACATAAACTTACATATTTCCATGAATTTGCCAGGCTGGAATTTAGTTTACACGACGAATTAATGGAATAGGTGTTGTTTGTACTTGACGGGAACATAACACGTCTTGCGATGAGTACTGACGGCTGGTGAACGCCGAAAGGGTTAACGTTGAGTGGCATTTAAAACGCAGGTGAACGCGGATGAGTACTGACGGCTGGTGAACGCCGTGAGTACTGACGGCTGGTGAACGCCGAAAGGCTTAAAACTGGACATGTTAGCACAGCCGTGAGTACTGACCTGAGTATTTTCACACGATGGGTACTGACCGAAGATTTCATGTCCCATGTCCGTGAGTACTGACCGAAGATTTCATGTACCTGAGTAATGACGATGGGTATTTTCACGTACATGTCAGTACTCATCGGCGTTCACGGACATGTCAGTATTTAAAACGCACGATGGGACATGTTAGCATGTTAGCATGTCCGTGAAAATACGCAGGGACCGAAGATTT